>CM041004.1:5932530-5995434 GCA_022985145.1 Pangasius djambal
TTTGGGCAATCCTCCAGGAGGCTTGGAGTAATATATCAAGTCAATGTTTGAATAAACTGACTGCTCGGATGCCTAGTGTTGTCCCTTATTATCAATGCAAAATGGTCACTAACTAAAGAGGATTTATGCTGATATTGCCCAAAAACCCTATTTTGTTCAGGCGTTTCCAAACTTTTGGAGGGCAGTGTACATATATATAAAACACCCCACAACTATGTTTAAATGGTACACTGATAGATTTTTGTGCATTAAATTGTGTTTTAATGATCAGAGGTAAATTAAGTTCAAGAATAGACTGGAAATTTTAGAACATACAGAGATTTACACTTAGTGTACTGTGCTCATATCATTTTACAGATTGATGATGAGGTTGTTTTTTTAATCCTGATTTGCTACTGCAGGAAATAAATGATAAAATTGCCTTACCTTATCTTTTAGTGCTGTATTTTTAATGTGTGGTTTTTTTTTTTTTTTTGGTTTGTTTGTTTTTTTGCTTAATCTTCAGTTCATACTGAATTTTAGATTGAATTTGGAAAATATTGGAGATTTTCTAAGCCATGTTATTGTTGTTATTGCTGTAAAAAATGAATTATAGAATGTTTATACAATATAAGAATATATTGATGAAGACTTGTTCATGTCCTGTTATTAATTGTAATTGTTATTAATTAACTGTTATATAATTTGATTTACTGATCCATGAATAAGTACATGACAAACAAACAATGTATCAGAGATGTACTGTAACTGAGGATGGAAGAAAAGGCCTAAACCATCCATCCATCCATCCATCCTCCATACCGCTGATCCTACACAGGGCCGCAGGGAGTCTGGAGTCTGGAGCCTATCCCAGGGGACTCGGGGCACAAGGATGGGATGCCAGTCCATTGCAGGGCACAATCTCACACACACACTCCCATTCACACACTACAGACAATTTAGAAATGCCAATCATCCTACAGTGCGTGTCTTTGGACTGGGGAAGGAAACCCCAGAAGCACAGGGAGAACATGTAAACGCCGCTCACGTGGGGTGGAGGCAGGATTCGAACTCCCAACCCCGGAGGTTTTTAGAATATGATTTTTCCCCCACATGTAACCAGTCAACACCTTGAGGATTTCAGAAATGTTTAAAAAAAAGTGTGCTGGAATTTTTGTTTCATTAATGGCAAGAAAGCTGAGACAATATACGTGAATTCACATGCGGTTTTTAAGCAACTTATGATGTGATTTCATTTTATTAGCTGTTCTACTCTTTGTCGTTCATCGTGGTAATTATTTAATACAATTTAATTCATTATTTCTGAAGGCATCTTTGCAGACTTTAGAAGTAACTCAGAGATCTGCGCAGTACACTACTATAGGTATACTGTACAAGCTGGTAAAATAGAATTGGTAAAATAACGATTTATGCAAATTATTATAATATTGATGTTATCATAAAAGGTGAAATACACACAAAGATGCTCTGTAACATCCCACATGTGATACTATATACTGTAGGCCTGTACTGTTTGAGCTTTATGGCTGCAGTTCAGTGTTTGTCCACTACAGAGAGGTATAACGCTCCATCCGGCTTTGGTTTAGCAACTCGTTTATTTTATGAGACTTCTTGTTCTCAGTGTCAGTAATTTACTTTATTCAATATGTTTTATAACACTGAAGATCATAATGAACAACAATTTATAATAGTTGTTTTAGTCCAAAGCCAATTTATTAGAAACTTTTATTGAACTACATTAAAACAGAAGTTGTTTATTTTCTAAGACATGACTCGCAAAAACAACCATAAACTATGTCACATCGAGTCTAACTGCAATTTTAAATGAAACTATTGAAAGTGCTACAATTTTGAATACACTGAAAAGAGTCACTGGTCGCAAAAAGTTTAATAATCCCTCTGTCTGTTTTTGACAATAAATGGTTTCATACAAAATATATTATAAGCATGTATGTACATATTATATGTATCTACCGATCAGCCATAGCATTAAATCCACCTGCCTAATATTGTGTAGGTCCCCAAGACGTTGGCAGCAGATCCTTTAAGTCCTGTAAGTTGCAAGGTGAGGCCTCCATGGATCGGACTTGTTTGTCCAGCACATCACACAGATGCTTGATTGGATTGAGATCTGGGGAATTTTGAGGCCAAGTCAACACCTTGAACTCTTTGTCATGTTCCTCAAACCATTCCTGAACAATTTTTGCAGTGTGGCAGATCAATCAATGCGCATTATCCTGCTGAAAGAGGTCACTGCCATTAGGGAATACCGTTGCCACGAAGGGGTGTACTTGGTCTGCAATGTTTAGGTAGGTGGGACGTGTCAAAGTAACATCCACATGAATGCCAGGACCCAAGGTTTCCCAGCAGAACATTGCCCAGAGCATCACACTTCCTCCACCAGCTTGCGTTGTTCCCATAGTGCATCCTGGTGCCATCTCTTCCCCAGGTAAGCGACGCACACGCACCCGGCCTTCCACATGATGTAAAAGAAAACGTGATTCATCAGACCAGGCCACTTTGCCCACTGTAGGCGCTTTCGGCAGTGGACAGGGGTCAGCATGGGCGCTCTGGCCGGTCTGCAGCTACACAGCCCCATACACAGCAAGCTGTGATGCACTGTGTGTTCTGACACCTTTCTATTATAGCCAGCATTAACGTTTTCAGCAATTTGTGCCGCAGTAGCTCTTCTGAATTTAAATAACTCTGCTAGATCATTAAGGTCATCACAACAAAGATTGTTGATGGTTCCGAGGTCTAGACTTATGTCGAGGGTCGACTGAGCTTTTTCTATCATTGGTCCAAAATTGTGGAATAGTCTCCCTTTATCCCTAAGACTAATCTCTGCAGAGTCTGAATTTAAATCTAAGTTATAAACTTACCTTTTCTCTCAGGCCTACAACTGATATTGGATATTACAACAAATTAGTATTTTTGTTGTAAATTCCCTTTATCATTGCTTTGTGGTCTTTTTATTCTCTTTTATTCTCTTTTTGTCTTTTGTCTTTTATGTACAGCACAATGGTCAACTATTGTTGTGTTTATTTGTGCTATATAAATAAAATTTGATTTGATTTGATTCTGTGGGATTGGACCAGACCGGCTAACCTTTGCTCCTCACGCGCATCAGTGAGCCTTGGGCACCCATGACCCTGTCGCCGGTTCACTGGTTGTCCTTCCTTGGACTACTTTTGGTAGGTACTAACCACTGCATACGGGGAACACCCCACAAGACCTGGCGTTCTGGAGATGCTCTGACTCAGTCGTCCAGACATCACAATTTGGCCCTTGTCGCTCAGATCCTTACACTTGCCCATTTTTCCTGCTTCCAACCACACCAACCTCAATTACTGACTGTTCACTTGCTGCCTAATAAATCCCACCGCTTGGCAGGTGCCATTGTAACAAGATAATCAATGTTATTCACGTCACCTGGCAGGGGTTTTAATGTTATGGCTGTTCGGTGTATATTATATTGTATATATTGTATATTGTAATACCATTTTTAAAAGTGATAATTTCATTTATTTAAGGAAATAATCTATGCAACACCTATATCACCCATGTGAAAAAGTAACCCCCCCCCCACCCCTAAACACTCCACTAACTGCAGATCAGTCTTTCACATCAGTGTGGAGGAATTTTGGACCACTCTAATTTGTAGAATTGCTTTAATGCAGCCCTGTACCAAGCCTTCCAAAAAGTTTCACTTTCACTTATCAGTCCACAGAACATTATCCCAAAAGGTTTGGGGGTTATAAGAGTGTTTTTGGCAAATGTGAGACAAGCCTTTATGTTCTTCTTGGTTAGCAGTGGTTTTCACTTTGCAACTGTCCCATGGATACCGTTTTTTTGCCCGGTCTTTTTCTCATGAACACTGACCTTGTCTGAGGTGAGCGAGGTCTGCAGTTCCATAGATGTTCGTCTGGGTTCTTTTCTGACTTCCTGGATGAATCGTTGATGTGCTCTTGGAGGAATTTTCATAGACCAGACACTTCTGTGACTATTCGCCACTGTTTTAGGTTTTCTCCATTTGGAAATAATGGCTCTCACTGTGGTTCACTGGAGTCCCAGAGCCTTAAAAATGATTTTGTAACCCTTTCCAGACTGATAGAACTTTCTTTCTCATCTCTTCCTGAATTTCTTTTGACTGCAGTGCAGTGTGCTAACTCCAACTCTAGTCTACTTCACACTGCCGGAAAGCTTCTATTAAAGTGATAGATTAAACAGGGCAAGCAGTAATCAAGCCTGTTTGTGCCTTTTCAAATTGAGCCCAATTCAATTTGAATTATTGGTTGATTGAGTAACTAAGGGAGCAATTACTTTTCACACAGGGCCAGTTGATGAAATTGAAGAAATATTTTTCCTTCAGTAAATATAGTGATCACTTAAAAACTTTAAAATTTTGTCTTTGTCTTACCCAAAATGTTGTTTGAGGATCTGAGACAATTAAGTGTGACAAATATGTGAAAATAGAAGAAATCAAGGAGGGGCAAATACTTTTTCATGGCACTATAAATGTAACCTAGCTGTCTGTGCAATGCTAAATTTTGATTGTGATGAATGAGCTTCTTGTTGCTGCTCTCTGCAAAGTGTTATGGAGTGTGACTCTTTTATGAGTGTCATATTTCCCCCAAAGCATGATGAATGTAGCCTGCCACCTAATTTCTGCTGATTCAGTATTACAGCTTCGTCTAACAATTAGCAGCAGTAACTGAAGCTGCATTTTAAATGCTGGTGATTCATTATGACCATTTAAATGTTTTCATTTTGTCTAATGTAAAGGATTTTGCCAGGAAACGGCACATGCATGTTTTTAGTAGACTGATCTGGACCTTAAAAAGATATTCTTTGCATCTGCCACTAGGTGGGAGAGGTATTACATTTTTGAGTTGTTCATGCATCCTTTCATCCATCCACGCGTGTGTCCGAGAGTCTCATTAGCACGATATCTCAAAAACAAGTGGCTGTAGGATTTATATGAAATGATCAGTGTAACCAGCAGATGAACTGATTAGATTTTGGTATTGATCTAAACAGAGTCAAGGTCACAGCAAGGTCAAATGTCTGAAATAGTTTAGCTTTCTTCCTGTTTGGAGAATATTTTAAGGGTATTTGATGCATACAAATTAGTAACAAGAAGGACTAGACTTGTTGGTGGTGAAGCTATCCCCTTCAACGCCAATGGCATCAAGTTCTACTTATTTAATTTTCATTTTCATTTTCATACATTGCATTTGTGAACTGATTTCGCTGATATTTTTCCCCATTATTTTTTCCTTTTTTGCTTTCTAACATCTGAATCAGCTCACCAAAGAATTCTAGATAAATTTTGTTGATCAGGACGCCAAAAAGCACTAACAGTGACTGCCTAGTCTCGGCTTGAAGGTTTATCTCTGAACGCTAGACTCAACTGAGCGGTTATTATTATAATGTCTCTATACACATTCCTAGAAATAGGTTTTAAAACATTTTAAATCTTAGGCCTGGGAATCCACTGCTCTTCATAACCTTGGTTTCAGGACCTTCAGTAATCCTGGAACCGGTAATCCTATCTGGTTTAACTTATTAGTTACTTACCAAGTCCTTTATAACCCAAATCAGGTGCCTTATAACAGCAAAATGGACAAAAAATGGATTCCACCACTGATCATGTTTATGCAGTGCTTTAATGTCCATGAAAGAACCACTATTTCTTTTCACTAATTATTTATTTATTTATTTATTTATTTATTTATTTGGGGGGGGGGGGGGGGGGGGGTATAGCAGGTATAGCAGATAATTATTAAGCCCTTCATGGTGACTCTGGACATATGCATAAAACACAAAGTGCCCAAGAATTAGTCGGAGTATTTTCCACAGATGTGAAAATGCCCAAGATTCCAAAAAGGACAACTCATTTATTAATCTTCAGTCCCCACTTTATCCAGTATCCAGAGCATATACTGGGAAAACTGGGTAAAAAGCAGGAATACACCCAGGAGAGATCTGATGGTCAGTCGTGACTTTATTGAAAATCTTAAAACAGACCACACTGCAAAGCATTAATTACAAGTTGTCACAGCGTCAATATTTTCAGATGTACAGGTCATGTGCCACTTTGGAACAGAAGCCACTTGAAGGTTTTGTGGTATTTAATCTCTACTCCACAAACAACAATGGCAGAAAAAGCAGAGAGTCAGCAAGGAGGTTAAGGATCATGGTAGATGTCAGCTGATCAGCATATAGTAACTATCAATAAACAGCACTGAAATCCTTCGTAATGTTAATAAAACACGTTGAAATTCAGATTTACAGATGGTTGGTTCTGAGCCACAGATTAAGCTTGACTGAAAAATGATTCACAACAAAGGATCCCCTTGACGGTGTGATTTAGCCTGATGCTAGGCTCACATTTGTGCAAATTTCTAACTATTTAAAGCAAGTAGGAAAGATTAACAGAATGCATCATGGGTTAAACTTGGGAAAGTGCTATTCAATGCAGAATCATTAGCAGAGTTTGTGACTGCAATGTGCATCTATAGGACCTCAGCCCTATCACAGGAGCTCAATTCACCATGCTTTGAGAGTCATCTATTTCTTAAAATGAATATATATACAGTGGCATGGTTAGGAAAAAATAGGTTGCTCTTATAGGTGTATTAGATGTAATTATAATGTATATTTCAGGACAACGACTGCGGCCATAATTGATTTTTTAAACGCATGTATCTTAGGTGTAGCCAGCACACCATAATGTTAACACAACCTTGCAAAATTTTTGCTTTTTTAGGAAACAGAAGAAAAAAATGCTATACATAACAGTTTTGGATTGATCTCATCACTATTAATACCACAATACACGAAACATGGTACAACTCGATTGTTTTATTTTCAGTCTCTGGTCGACGTATATTCTTTTACATTTCCTCAAGCTCATTATTGGTAGTGCCATTTAAACCTATCAACATCTCCTGTCCAAATCCTAAACTTAGTCATTATTCCAGAGACTGCTAAATGTTCTGCATAAAATGACATAACTGGCCTGTTTTTGGCCACACCAGTAACAGAAACCACAAGAAAAACACCACATTACAGTTTGATATTGTTATTACTGAATAGCAAGATTTACACTTTTTTTAAATTTTTTTTAACTAGAAGTTGTCCATTTCTTTTCTCTGCTCCTATTGTTCAGTGTAACCCATGTGGTTGGTTAACCAGACAGAAGTATTCCTTGTTCTGGCTGGGAAATGGTGATTCGCCATTATCTTCCTCCTGGACTAGTCCTGGGTCCAAGAAACCAGCACATCATGCACTACAAAGACAAACTGTATCAAAGCAAACAGCACATTTTACTAAACAGTTGATCCATCAAAAAAAAAAAAAAAAAAAAACTCTGTCTCTGGAACATTCAGGATAAGTGAGGAGACCCACAACCAACAATGGGATAGGAGTCCCAAAGAGCTCAGAACAACACCACATAAATTAAGACTTAACACAATAACGAACAATATTCAAGTCAATATTCACACCATATATTTGATCTGGAGTACAGTCCCCAATTTTTCAAACAGTTTTGTTTGAATATTTCACTACCATTACTAACAGACGTATCTCACAGATAGTGAGAGATCTGTGATTCGTTTTGAGCACTACTGAACGGATTATACATATAGTACAGTGTATTACCAGATATTTACAATATCTACATACAGTACATCTTAAACATTTTCATACTAAAAAGATCAATAGCCCCTTGTCCCAATGAGAGAAGATATAATTGTTCAAGAACCTGATTTTTCAAAGTATAAAAATATAGTAAGCCTTCATGAGAACATTCACGACATCCACACATGATTGATATGACCGATAAGAATGGCACAACAAACACAGTAAGAATCCCAATACAAGAACTGATGCCATGATTGAGAATGATGCTCTCACTCTGGAAAACGATTTTGGCACTTTAATACTAAGATGCCACAGTGGCACACATCATCCAACAATGGAAATTAATGAACTGCCCCTTTTGTGCTGCATTTGAACCCTTGGTCCATTATTGTCTTCAGTTAAATATTGGATTCCCTTGTTCGACAAGTTGAGTCACAGTTGAACTTGAAATGGACACACTGTCATGCCAATATTTAGCACATGGCTTTTATCATTCCTTCCCCTTTTTTCATGTCCCAGAACTGTCTGGGGCATTAGACGGCTTCAGCCGAGGTGTCGGTAGAGACGGACATGGTCACTTTGGCTATTTTCACAGTGGTCTTGACACAGCTCTCAGCCGCTCGGTTGGCATGGATCTGCAGGTTGCGGTTCTGGCAGTCCGACTCCAAGCTGTTGTCCAACTGCTGCGTGATGCTGCTGCTCCTGCAGCCTTGGCAGGTGGCCAAAAAGGCCCGGCGCAGGTCCTTACTCCTCAGTGCATAAATGATGGGGTTCACGGTGGAGTTAAGCAAGCAGAGCATGCTGCAGAAAGCAAACACTGTCTTGATGTCATCATTCATCTTCCAGAAAAGGTCATACACCATGATGGCGAGCAAGGGGCCCCAGCAGATCACCAGGACCACCAGAATGAGAACGAGCGTCTTGGCAAGGCGAATGTCCATCCGGGCTTGCTCAGGTCGGGTGGTCTGAACCTTGGTGCCATCCGTGGAGTAAACCACCAGACTTTTCTGCGAGGTCCGGCTAAGCATTCGTACGGCATGGTGGTGGGCCTTCCACAGGATGTACATGTACGCGTAGATGATGAAAATCAAAAGGATGCTGGTCACGCCAATCCAGAACATCAGGTAATTTTCATCAATGAGTGGGAAGATGTCCGAACACACAGAGTTCAAGCGTCTGCAGTTCCACCCGAGAAGTGGAAGCACTGCAATGATGATGGAAATGGCCCACATCATGCAGAAAGCGATCACTGCCTTGGTTCGCGTCACAATGCGTCGGTAGGCCAGCGGACGATGGATTGAGATATATCGATCGATGGCTGTGAGAAAGAGACTCCCAACAGAGGCGGTAAAGGACGCTGTGACGCCTCCAAGCTTAAACAGAAATATGTTGGGACTATCTTTGCGGTGAAAAATGTGGAAGTCCAAGAAACTGTAGACAAAAATGACACTGCCCAGCAAATCTGCCACAGCCAGGCTACCAATGAAGTGATAAGAAGGTCTGCAGCGCAGTGTGCGCGAATGCAAGATCACACACAAAACCACTAGGTTCTCCAGAACTGTGAAGGTACCCAGAGTCAGAGACATGACCGCCACGGCCAACTGCTGGCTTGGAGTCAGGATCATGAAGCACTCCATGTCCATGAAGTTCTCCCCACACTGCACACTGGCCCCTTCCTCCCCCAGGCTCTGGTTCCCAAAAAGATCTGTGCCATTGGTGGGATAAAAGGGAAGCCCTTTAATGATGAGCTCCTCGTCCGGCCCGACTTTATCCGGGAAGGAGCTGCTGCGGAATGCAGATGGCGGCTTCTGAAAGGAGTAGCTGCCTTTGACAAAATCAGCATCGATAGTGGGGTCATCGTAGCTGGCGTCATTGGACCCAAGGTACTGAAGCCCGGAGGTGATGGTCCTGAAGGTGGTGTCTGCCACGCCATCCAGAACAGACTTCATGTCTGCTGCTGAGGAGGGAACACTGTGGCCGAGGATGTGTCGCGAAATCTATTGTATGCGGTGGAGAAAATATTGTGGACAATTAATTAGAATTTAGAGTCTTATCTTGGACACACATTGAGCATAACCACAAAACCTCTGGAGACTTAAATGAAAAGGCTGATGCATCACCGAGTTCATATTGGAACCAACTGAACCTTGAATGCAGTCAAGGAAAATGGTATCCTAAAGCTTTTAGTACTTTTTCCAATAACAGATTTTATGAGCCAACCTTTAAGGACATAGTGTCGGATACATTCAAGCTGATTAAGTGTCAAGTTGCAATCAAGTTTTTTTTTTATTTTGAGGGAACAGTCCTCATCCGAGCGGACCTCTAGGGTCTGCACACTGGGGAATCACCGTTAACCAGCTGCTACTCAAAGAAATGAGATGCAGTCTGTGTGAATAATGAGTCTCTATCACACATCAGACAGGCGGCTCGACTCCTGACTCAGCCGGCTCTGAATTATCGGAACATACTACTTCAATCACTTTAATTGCTGTATTACATCAGAACAACGCGAATCATTTTAGCTGATTAACTCCCGTTAATTCAACCGCATTAACTGTTGATTGACGGCGTTGTTTATTGGGATTTACAGCCAATACGTCATGTTTAAGGCACCCACAAGAGGTCGCAGTCCGACCAAATCAAAAAGAGGTGTTTTTTTATTAGTATTTATTTATTTATTTAACAAGACATGCACTATTTGGTTTAGGCTATTTATTTATTTATTTATTTATTTATTTAGGGTCGCTCTGTGTGTAGGGTTTTGAAAGTTATCACTGGTTACATTTTTATGCAAAATGTTTTTTTTTTCAAAGATGTTTTGAAATACACTGGTGTTTAAGTAAAGAGCTGTAATGTAAAAAGAAAAGAAAAATTAACAAGAAATAACTACTACTACTAGTATTACTTCTACTACTACTACTACTACTACTACTACTAATAATAATAATAATAATAATGCACTTGTTTGGAAACAATACATAAAATCAGTTTATCTCTAAAATGTGATGGTAAGAAATAAGTAAAAAAAATATTCAGAACTTCAAACAAGAAAAAGTGCATTAAACAGAGTATGTTTTAACCCCAAAGTACACAATCTATAAAGAAAAAAAGTGATTTTTTTTTTTTTTTGTACCTTCACATAGTTCCCCCAGATGTTAAGTGCTGTCCGGTTTCTCCGGTCGTATCCAAAGATTAATCCAATCACATTAAACACCAAGGAAAAGGGGAAAAAAAACTCTTTTTTTTTTTTCAAACAAACACCGACAAAAGAAAAAGCGCGCGTTTACATCGTACAAATCAGGTGAACGTGTAAAACACTGCACTCTTTAGCGCACCGAGAGTGGAGCGCGCGCTCTGCGTGTGCGGCTCCGGGCTGTGTATCGCGTGCGCTCGCTGCATATTTATGACGCCTCTTCGGAGCGCAGCGCGGTCACGTGCTCTCCGCGCGGCAACAAGTGCAGGAGTGAGAGGGGAGCTGCAGCTGCGCACCAAAGACTCACGTCGTCTCTTTTTTTTTTTTTCTTTCCATGTATGGCGGAGCGCGCGCCTCCGTATGCGTGGCCTTAACACGCTCACGCTTATTCTCAGGCATCATTCAGTCACATCAATCACATAATGACGTTAATGACAATGCCACTAATCCATCATCTTAATGCACTGGAAACACTGCTAACTATAAAATACTACAGTACAGTTGTGTGTAAAAGTCAAACAAAAAAGCTTCTGGACAGGTTTTATTCGCTTTTCCAGAATGCATCGCAGCACAAAGATCATCTTTCATTACTGCATGATGCTTTTTGGGAAACTGTGCCCAGCTTGATTTTAGAAAATTGAACATACTTAGCATAGGTCACAGTTCACAAGCTGGTATACTGTTTCTACAAAGTTGGAAGCACACAACTGCTTCCAAAAAAAGATGCATTTGTATACTGTAGCATTACAGTTTCACTTCACCGGAAGCCCAAACCTGTTCCAGCATGACGATGCCCCTGTGCACAAAGCGAGCTCCATGAAGACATGGTGTGTGAAGGTTGGAGTGGAAGAACCTCAACCCCACTGAACACCGACTGCACCCCAGGCCTCCTCACCTGACATCAGTGCCTGACCTTATTAATGCTCTTGTGGATGAATGAACACAAATCCTCACAGGCACACTCCAAAACCTAGTGGAAAGCCTTCCCAGAAGAGTGGAGCTTATTATAACAGCAGAGGGAGAATAAATCTGGAATGGGGTGTTCAGGTGTCCACATACTTTTGGCAGTATAGTGTAGCGTGTATAACATGTTCAACATGGTCACATGTGACGTACGTACTGTATGATCATGTGTGAAATGGATGTGATTTTTCAAGTAAAGGGAGATCATAGGGTTTGCAAGATAATGTCACAAAATTACATTTTAAAAATAATTGAAGTTAATATTTTTAATAATTATTTTAAAAGTCATTATTTGATTTTAATGACAGTATTGCATATTAAAATAATGAACATTATCATTCCTTTGTTTGGATATTCAATAGGTCAGGATGGATCAGACTAATGGTGTGTGTGTGAGACCTTACACCAAACACACACAGCCTGGATGCAGGAGATCTAATAATAATAATAATAATAATAATAATAATAATAATAATAATAATAATAATAATAATAATAATAATTTTATAGTGTATCATTTAGCCAGGTTCATAGACTGCTTCTTTAGAATAGACAGTCCCAACAAGGCAGTTTATAAACCATCACAAATCTCTGCGTTAGAAAATATGCTCATGCAGTTCTGTTTTACTATAAGCACGAGTAAAATAAGCTGCCTTGTCGTGTGTATCACCTATTTATTGTGTCAGCAGTGAACAGAAAGTGAGAAAGCGAAAACGAGACGAAAGAGGAATGGCAGCACTAAACCATAGCTCAGTCTGAACATACAGGTGAACATTAACCACTGTCAAGCTTTCAAGACATAGTGAATCTGAATTCTGTGATGTGTCTGTGTTTTATCAGACAGAGAAGATTAATTGGCTGTGTGAGTGTGTGTGTGTGTGTGTGTGTGTGAGTGTGCGCACCATTCCTGTTCCTCCTCCTGTGTAAATGATGTTTCAACAGTCTGTGGGCGGCTGCTCTTGGACCCACATTAGGCAGGGGTGTACAGATCTCTCTCTCTCTTTCTCTCTCTCTCTCTCTTTCTCTTCTCCTGCTAGAGAGATATGAATGTCAATGACTCACACCATACAGATTTTTGATGTCCCAAAGGCAGGATTAGAATAACAGCGAAAGCTGCAATATGCTCATCTGCCCTTGGGAACAATAGCAAGAAAGTGTGTTTAAATAGAGAGGGAAACAAAATAAATGTTCATCGACCATGCTGGCAGTAAACTGAGGCATTGCTACCAAAGACAGCACAACTTGTGTGAGATGTAAAACCCAGTTGCTGCAGGCCACTCGTGTGATCCAGGCAAGTCTGATACAAGCAGATGAGATGCAATCATAGTCAAGTGTGATTGTTTTGTGCGACCGCGTGGATGCATTGCCAATCAGATGGCGTTCCGTGACGCACGCCCAGCCCCCTGCCATCTGGGCATCTCTGGTGGTACAGCTTGTTCTGCGGAGGATCCAAGTGCTCTGAGCATGACTCGTAGATTAGGAACATGAGACGAGCCACTCACTACCACTCTGTCTGTCGTAAATAGCCAGACTGAAAAACATGTCCAGGTTCTCGAGACAAGATCAACATTGGACATTAGTTTTAAAAATGTTTTGTTAAAGCACCTCAGTATTCTAGTGAACCATCCAGATTGTTAAGCTACACACTATTTTTAATCATGTCACTGACTTCTTAGGAAAGTCTGTGCTAGTCTGTCAAGTCTTCAGTCCATGTTTAATGTTACATGTCAGGGCTGCCAGTGTTTTTAGTCACTTTTTGTAATATTTGGTGAGATTCTCCTCACATTCAGGTAACTGGCAATAAAAGAGACTCTGGTCTGTAGCATCCTAGACTCGGTAAACAGGAAAAAAAATGTAAATGATATGGACCATCATCATCCAGCCGAGGTGGTCGAAAGGAAGCGTCTCTGTTTACCAGGCAATCATGCTGCCTATCAAGTCTGAAAGCTCCATCTAGCATAGTCTGTGTGTGTGTGTGTGTGTGTGTGTGAATGTTTGAATGTAGCTTCAGGTAATTTCTGTCAAAATCAGTGACTACACACTTTTTTTAAGGGGTTCCTTAAGGATTCTCAGGAACTTTAAGGCCAAGGGGGTTGTACCTTACACTCTTAGGGTAAGGTTTAAAGGGACAAAACCCAAAGGACTAGGACTACTAGTTCACCAAACTGTGTTGTAATACGTTCTTAGAAACATGGCTTATCAAGAGTTCCCTGGGTAATTAACAGTTCTACCTTTCTAAAGAGGTTCTACATGGACACTTTTCTGGAAGGGAAACCCTTCTGAAGGTTAATCAGTAATTAGATGGCAGCCCACCGCAAGGCACCATGCATACACATTCGCACGCTCACTCACACATAGGAGCGATTTATCATAGCAAATCTAATGCTTTTATGAGGTGGGAGGAAGCTGGAGAACCCGGCGGAAATCCATACAGACAACCAAGTGCAGAATCGAACTGTAGACCCTGGAGCTGTGAGGTGTTGATGCTGCCACATATGGAAAATGATAACACGTTTAAAATTAGTTCAAGAGGGTGAGGAAAGCAGTCTTAATTATTCACAAGATTTAAGCAGTCATTTCCGGGTACTGTCGATGGGAAGCACAGCTGGGACAGGTCACGATGGGTAGCAACACACTACATCCACGCAACATGTAACTTTTGAATTCATTGCATGTGTAAGATTAGCTGTATTGGGGGAACCTCTTCCTCTTTGTTGGGAAAATCTTACTTTTCTTTACATTAACTATTGTCTGTGGATAAAGTGGAAGGTGGTGAAATTTGGAAGGTGGTTATTAGAGAGAAGGTTGTACATCAACGTAGTTACATTTTGGCTCACAATAATTCAGTTGGGATGTATTACCTGGGTTAACATGGAAGGTAATTTAAACATTGCAATAAAACTCTGTGTTTGTTTGCTGGACTCCAATTCAGTAGCTAGCAGTTTTCATGCATCTAGCATTGAATCTGAGTTTGTGAGATCAGATTACACTATAGTTGGTCTATAGTGTAATCTGATCTGATTTTCACACATACGTAACATTACGAGTTTTTGTTAGAGGAACATGAACAGTTAACTCACCAATTTTTACCCTCAAATATTTACCCTTAGCATGTTACTGAGGGTGCCAGAACGTGTTTCTCAATCATTCAAGTTCACTTTAACCTACTGTGAACTACATTGTTTTTTTTTTTCATTAAAGATATTTTCTCTTCTGGTTGGAGAATTTACTTTATTCGGCTCTGATTTGTCACACTCTCACATACTGTATTTCTCTATTTATTACTAAGACAGATCATTTCATGGAGAAAACCAGTGATTTACAGGAATTAGCTAACAGGGCATATACTGAAAAAGTATTTCCTTGACAGCTACACAATGTGCCGCCTAGTTTGTGCCCTGAAAAACCAGACGAAAAAACATGTTGGACTAAGTTGTCATTGTGTCAGTGATAACGCTGAATTCTATCATTCACCATGTCGCGAAGTTTTCAGGCGATAACAGAATGTTATATTTAATGTTAACTTTCTTTTGGAGATAACAGCTGTACCTTATGTATTATGTTATACCGAGGGTTTAAATAATTGAATAATTGAACAATAAGGATCATCCAGGAAATGTTTGTATCAGTCCACATGTTGGAGCAATGAAATAAAAACAGTTGTTAAGAGTGGACTTAGAGTAGACTTTTGAATTCTGTGTAAAGGTCCTTGAAAAAAGTGCTTTTATGTTAAATCCTTCACTGTACAGCCCAGAATGCAGACAAACATAGACACTCTCTTGACTTTAAACATGTCTGATGGCACTAAGGAGATGAAATATTATCGGAAGACTAGTCAGTGCTTATTAATGGAGGCATGTCTCCATGATTTCCACTGTGCAGAGCTTGTAATGAAGCACTAAGCAGCCCATCAATTCCCCAGGCCTCCCACTGGCATCTGATTTCAGATCTGTACACTGCTAATATCCAGACCACATTTCTCTACTACAGATGTGTCTTACAAAATGTAGAGAATCTAGGATCTGAAACAGCTTTGAAAAAAAAAAAAAACACACATTTAACACTACACTCTGTTTGTGTGTAAAAAAAAGGCCTTGCATCATCATGAAGCTGTTCTGATCCATAAATCTATGTTATTACTAGCCAAAAGTTGATTATTTTCCGATAACAGCATGTCCTGAAGTATTATATTCTCCTTAGACCAGAGCAATTTGCCAAAGATTACAGTTTTGTTTTTTTTTTATTTATAAATTAAACACTAATGTCAAACTTTTTATTGGTTAATTGTTATGTTTAATGTTGTGGACTGTCCACAAAACAAGTCCTCTCTCCTGAAAAGTTTCCACTGGTGTAAAACATACCTGCTGCTACAAAGTGCTGACACTTTTTTAATCTGTTTTTGATTAGGGTTAGATTATATGGACAGTCCACCATACAGGTCCCCGTGTAAGCTATAGGACTGATAATATGTTAGGTCAAGCACATTAATATAAAACTGATTTGCCTTGCACCAGCACTACTGTGAGACCTGCCGTTATAGAAAATGAATCAATGAGAACCAATCAGATGCAAGAATTTAACATAATTAGATCATGAGTTCTAATAAGGTAATGTACTATGATTAGATCCTTTATGACTTATGAAACAGTTGTGACAATTTATCAAAATGCCCTGTGGGCATACTGTGCTTTTATTATGACAGGTAAAGTTGGTTATTTTCCTATAACCTCACATCCCCAAGTTTTATTCCTCTTATACCATGCTTTGCCAACAATTAATTTTGTTATTAATTAAAGAACAACACATCATATTTTTTTTTATCAGTTGCATTAATGTTGTGGATTATAGCAACTACAGAGTAAACAGTCGTCCTCTAATGAGCTTGTCATATTGACGAGAAGAAATCAAGAATGCGCTCTGTCCTGAAGACTTTCATATGGCGGAAAACCTACTGACTGATGCAAAGTTCTGATAGTGGAGACTCCTTCCATTAATATTAAATAAATATCAATGTCTCCAGGGTCCCCAATTCGATCCTGAGCTTGGGTTACTGTCTGTGTGGAGTTTCACATGTTCTTCCCATGTTCATAGGGGTTTCCTCTGGTTTCCTCCCACTGTCCAAAAACATGCAGGTAGGTGGATTGGCTCCATTAAATTGCCCTGAATGTGACTGAGTATGTAAAGGTGTCTTGTGCACGGTGCCCTGTGATGAACTGGTGGCCGGTCTGTAAATTCTCCTGCCTTGCACGAAATGTTCCCGGGACAGGTTCCAGATCCACCACGACCCTGACCAGGATAAATCAGTTACTGAATGCAAACTGAAGAAGTCTCGTTACAAAGAGCTTCACCATATCAATGAATATACAATTTTCTTTGTAAATATAACAGCACATTTATTAACTGTAAAGCATTAGGCTTAGATTATTTGAAGCATCGGCCATACAAGTCCCTGTGAACAACAGAAAAAAATAATGTATTAGAACAAACGCATTAATATAAACCTGGAACTACTGTCAGAGCTACTGTTACAGAAAATTAATAAACTTTCAGAATAGACTAATCAGACTTGAGAAGTCTACAGTGCTGTGGAATAAAGTATTTCACTAGAGCTTTATTAGGTATTACTAGAATATGAAATACTAAAGCAAATCATTATAGACAAAGTTATGATTTATCAATACAGACTTCAAATAAAGTTTCTTCTGTATTATTTCTCTTCTTTAATATTTGAAGTAGAAAACGAATTATGAAATCCAAAAGTAAGGTAACGTGAAACCTTAGGCTCTTTTGCAGTGCCATTGATTTCTATCACTAACTGCAAGTGGGCACCACTTAATTGGAACAGTTATAGATTAGCACAATCATAACAGAGTTTGATTAGCTGTCACAAAGCCATAGTGCTATGGAGCTGTAGTAATTTCTCACAGGGTCATTGTTAATTCTTTACGGGAGGTACACTTTTGGAGGTAATGGAGCATGTACTGTATATATATAAGCAGTCAGTGTGACGTTGTCAGGGTTATTTGTGTAGCCCCTCTGCTTCCGGGCGCTAATTCTGCTCCTCGGAAAAATTACAACGTATCCTCTATTATTTATCACGTCTCTCACTAAACTCTCCCTGTACTGCAATTACTCAGCATGGCTATTCTTCTTACAGTAGATGCCACGCACTAAGACAAAGCCGCATTTAGACCTTTATTTATAGCTGTGTAAGATGTTGGGGTTTTCTGGGTCAGGGAACCGATGTTTTATATATCCGTGTGCATGATTAGTTTGGTCTTTTTTTCATTTGTAGTTCTGTAAAAAGTAGTTAAAAAGTTCTAAAATTTACTAATAGGTTAGAATGAGGGATTGAGGTGTTGTGTATAAATATTTTTTATGGAATTCAATGACTGCCCTTAGACTTAGTTAGTATGAATTAAATTTTCATATTCTCAGACAAGGAAATAAAAGTCCTGTCCATGGTGCAGTACTTGCTGCTGTTCTTTTGGCTGCTCCTGTTAGGGGTCACCACAGCGGATCATTGGTCTGCATGCTTGATTTGGCACAGGTTTTATGCCAGATGCCCTTCCTGACACAACCCCGCCATTTTATCCAGGCTTGGGACCGGCACTGAGAGTACACTCGCAGTGGCTGGGTTGGTTCCCTGCCCGGGAATCGAACCCGGGCCACGGTGGTGAGAGCGCTAGACCACCGCCAGACCACTAGGGACCCTGAAGGTACAGTACTTATTGACAAGTAAATATTTAGCCACAGCATTCCACCATTCATAAGAAACCCCTATTAAGACAGCAGAAATTGCGTGTGATGCCTGAAGATGTTTTCTTCATCTCACTATTCTTGCCAGATGAAAAAAATGGGCTGTCGCCCGAGCTTTTGTCTGCATGTAGACGGCCAAAAACTAATTTCACATTGAGAGATGTTACATACTGTGATACTGCTCTGCCTATGAGAAAGTAAAAAGCTGCTATTTCATCCAACTCTATGAATGTATTTAAAGATGGATGTCATGATACTGATCATCTCCCATAAAGCAAAAATTACATTTTTTGGACTTTCATTTTAAAGTTATAAATCAATTTAATCTCTAATTTTTAGATGGAACAGAAAGCATTTCAGTCACCAGAGGTGTATGCATTGCAGACATGATCATAGAGAGTAGTGAAGCTCAATCAGCTTTACTCTACATGAATATATTGTATAACATCAATCACACTTTCAAGTTCCCTCTGACTGGTTATGAGATAGATTAAAAAAAAACTTGTTCATTTTGGTTTTGTCTTAAGCTGTTCTCAGCAATGCAAGGCAACATTTCAATACTGAAATGATTTAAATGTAGACAACATTGAACTTATATACAATACAATAAATGTACATCAATCAGCCATAACATTAAACCCACCTGCCTAATATTGTGTAGGTCCCCCCAAAATACCACTGACCCATTGAGGCCTGGACTCCACAAGACCTCTGAAGGTGTGCTGTGGTATCTGGCACCAAGACGTTAGCAGCAGATCCTTTAAGTCGTGTAAGTTGCAAGATGGAGCCTCCATGGATCAGACTTGTTTGTCCAGCACATCCTCCAGATCTCAATCCGATCGAGCATCTGTGGGATATGCTAGACAAACAAGTCCGATCCATGGAGGCCCCACTTCACAACTTACAGGACTTAAAGGATCTGCCAAGTCAACACCTTGAACTCTTTGTCATGTTCCTCAAACCAGTCCTGAACAGTTTTTGCAGTGTGGCAGGGCGCATTATCCTGCTTAAAGAGGCCACTGCCATTACGGAATATCGTTGCCATGAAGCGGTGTACTTGGTCTGCAACAATAGGTGGTACGTATCAAAGTAACATCCATCAAAGTAACAGCCACATGAATGCCAGGACCCAAGGTTTTCCAGCAGAACATTATCCAGAAGATCACACTACCTTCGCCGGCTTGCCTTCTTCCCATAGATAAGCAATGCACATGCACCCTGCCATCCACATGATGTAAAAGAAAATGTGATTCATCAGAGCAGGCCACCTTCTTGAATTTCTCTATGGTTCTGATGCTCACATGCCCATTGTAGGTACTTTCGGCGGTGGACGGGGGTCAGCCTGGGCACTCTGACCAATCTGCAGCTACGCAGCCCCATATGCAGCAAGCTGGGCTGCACTGTGTGTTCTGACACCTTTCTATCATAGCCAGCATTAACTTTTTCAGCAATTTCTTATGGAGATAGAATAGTCTCAAAATGAATACCTTTATAAAATCCGATTCACAAATGTGTAAGCTAATTCACATTCACAAAAAACTTGAATATATTCGCAAACAACAATCCACACATTCATATTCACAAAATACGATTAACAAATGCATAAATAAGTTTGTAAATTTCGGAATGTTTTTACATTTATGAATTAATTGTTGAATGTGCATTTGCAGATCGTCTGTGTGTGTGTGTATCACTTTGGAGACTTATATTGAGACTTTCCTGCCAAGTTCCAATTCACAAATTAGTGTTTTTTTTAAAGGACGTTCTCTTTAGCCAACCAGATGTGAGTTTTCAATCCAGCCAATCATAATACACTATGCTCAATGCTTTGTCTCAAGAAACATAGCCTTGCGTGTCTGCGCAGAGAGGACGGCATTTCATCATTCCAAGATGGCAGCTGATAACCAGACTTAAATAAATCTTTCAGGTTATCATTTAATGAAAGCTTCCTTGCCATATTTCATGTTATGCATATATTTCAGTCTGAACCGGCAACAGGGTCATGGGCAGCCAAGGCTCACTGAGGCTAGCCTGTGTAGTCTGATCCCACTGAAGAGCTACTGCAGCACAATCCACAGACTGTAGACCGTATCCACAGACCGGTCAGAGTGCCCGTGCTGACCCCTGTCCAAACTTGATACAAACTCGATACATAATAAATATATTATGTACATAATAAACATGAAAACTTGAAAAACACAAAACTTAAAAGTCCTGACCTACATTGTTTTCCTAAATGTGCTGTATTTTACATGGCTGGATTAGTTGGGCTGGATTTCCAGACACAGATCTTTCTTTCCAAAGCCATTTTTACATTACCCTTGTGCACTTCCCATTTCCATTTCCCCACAGGGGAACCCCTGCTGCTGTGTTTCCATTACTTTATCAGCTCAACTCACATTCTTACAACTCGAGTTGAATCCTTAAAAGGTCGAGAGATTGAGAAAACATCACTCTAGAGTTCTGGAGTAGAAGAAATTTTATTTTAGCAAAACTGTAACTAATGATTTGTTAATGATAATTATTAAAAGCTTGTTAAATAATGTGATGACTCAAAAATGATATAGTTGTGTAGTTGCCGAAAAACCAGCAATTTTGTCATTTGTGAGATTTTTTTTTTTTTGTCTGTTTAACATCGCAGTGAACACTTGTTTATCTCTTGTGGTCACATGACTACAACATGGCCATTATGGCAAGGAGACAAACAGGAAGTAAACAGAAGAGCCTCATTTAATGCCTACAAAGCAATATGATTCTTTTCTCATCTTGTATTCAGTGTATGTTATGCAAGGAATATGGAATATTATGGAAGGAAACAATACCTAGAAAATCTTTTTATAGTAGCAAAATATTCGGGCTCTTGGTTTAGCCTAGTGAATCAATTTCAGGCTTGTTGTTATGTACTACAGCATATAAAGAGTTTATTTACTTTTTTTAATAGAGCAGAAGCAGCAATAATAGTATGTTTTTGTTTTGCTGTGGTACAGAGGTGGAAGCTCTTCCTGTCCCAGTGGACATGGTGACTTAAATGCATCGGTCGAGCCCATGTGCTTCTCCTGAATGCTGTTATTGCTCCTTCGCTGTAAGCAAGGCTTCTTCATCTTTGTGCATCTTGTCTCGGGTAGCAGCAAGGCATAGTGTTGGTATGGCAACCAAACAACACAAAATCCTCCTGGGGGCACTTCCTACCTATAGATGATTATGACAACAAGATGAGGCTCCCGTGCATGGAATGCTGAATGCATGCATGTGTGCTGCCTTTAGACATGAACAATCCTGTTTATTAGCCTGCTATATTATTGAGTAATATTATTATACCATACACTCAAATACACAGAGCACATGGAAAATGTGAGAATACACATGAATGAAGCTGATTTTGTTGGTTATATTAAATATAAATTCACATTTGAGTTAAACATGATACACACACACTCACGACCCTGACCTGACTCCGTACATGACCGTGCTTTAGGATGCTTCATTAACCAGAGATCCACTCTCATTCAATCTTTTAAATCTCTTGATAAACACACACATACATATACACACATATAAGTACACACACACACACACACGACCCTCAGAACTGTGTGCCTTTATTGTTGTGGAAGTCTCAATACCTTCCAACCCCACTGTTCTCTTTAGATCCACACAGGACCACACAAACACCCACTCAGTGTGTAAAAGCATTAAGACACAAACACACTGTATGCTCTGCAGTCATAGCAACCGCACTGATGCAGATGAATTGTTGACACCCTTCCATCACTTTCCAAGATGTCCGCCTGCCAATGGCTATGAGACTGGAACAGTTCTCCTCGTTGGACCGTGAGCGAACGAATGTCTCACCACCTTATCGTGCACCACAGGCACCTCCAAGAGATGCTTACTGCTCTGGCAAGCTCCATTGTAGAAGGCTGCTTAGTATTCAGTGAGAGCGCCAGCTGTCTGGGTGGCTGGACAAGAACATGAAGGCCGAGAAGCCAGCACTGCACGGTGTATGGAACGAAGTATCAAACTGAATAATACTTTGTATAGTTTTGCACTTAAAAACCACCTACTGCACTGACGATGAGTGTGAAATAGGTCTCTTTCAAACTCTACAACACAAGGCACAAAGCCCAGAGGTTTGGTCCTGAACATAACCATAACCAAGACCATAATTTCCCATTCTTTTTAAAAGCATCCATGGCTGCATTCCAATATTGTTTTTAACACTGGTCTCCCAGTGAATCCAAGTCATTTACATTTATGCATTAATCATTACACATGTTTTCCCCAAAGTGAGGATGAATACAATCCAAGCCACTTTTGTCTCATAGATGTTCCCAGACTTGTAAAATGAAACAAGTGATGTTTGTTTGATGAGCCTCTGGAGGCCCATCAAGTCCACATATAAGTGTTAGGATCAGAACGTGCCCAAAGATATTGCTATTTTATGCAGTTTCCTTTTCAGAAAGAAAACTTGAAACTGCTTTAAAATGTAATTAGAAGTGAAAAATGTAAACATTTCAAAAATCTAAAATGTGCTTTATTTATTTGGTTGTTTGTGTCTTCATCTGTACTCATAAACAAAGGGGACTTTTGGATCCTGGAATCTGTTCTGAAAGGGAAACCCAATGGTATAGAGTTCTACAAAGAATTTTTAATCATTCCCTCAGAAAGACATACAAAGTTCCTAAATGGAAACTTTCTTTCCATGTATACTGTCACATTTAGATTTTTCTTCACAGGAACTAAAAGGCCCAAACCTGTTCCAGCATGACGATGCCCCTGTATGCAAAGCGAGGACCATGAAGTCATGGTTTGTCAAGGTTGGATTGGAAGAACTCGAGTGTCCTGTACAGAGCCCTGACCTCAACCCCACTGAACACCTTTGGGATGAACTGGAACGCCGACTGAACCCCAGGCCTCCTCACCTGACATCAGTCCCTAACCTCACTAATACTCCAATACCAACTCCATATTAACTCCCATGGTTTTGCATCGGGATGTTCAACAAACACATAGGACTGTGATGGTCAGGTGTCCACAAACTTTTGATCGTGTAGTTAGGAAGCTACTCTTACAGAAGAGACACATAAATTTTCAAATGTAGCCAGCGGAAAAATAGTTTTAGCCAAAATACAGCTTCAAATATATTGTATATTGTGCTGACAGGAGCCTTCAGAACCTCCACTTTGAGCCACAATTGATTGTAATTCACACTTCTGAATTGGAACACATTGTACATCCGACAAGTACACAAGGAAACTAATTCTCACTGATTAACACTGCTGATATTTTTCGCCCAGTTGTTGGTGTTCCACCCTCTATTAGCATTCTCTTTCAAGGGCTGCAGAGAGTTGAGGTTTCATGTTTTGTCCAGAGAAAAACATTAAAAGAACTGTTTACGTGAACTTGGACCTTTCTAAGGCTCTGTTCTTGGAGTGCCGTAGGAAATCTGAGCCAGTTGAAACCTCTGACACCTATTACAAGAAATATACTCAGAAATTCTCAGTGCAAGTAATTGCACCCTGAGTAACACATCCTGCTAGGTACGAGGGAAGTCTGGTTTTCTTTTTCATTTACTAATAGAGACAGGCCGGAAGGTATATGGTTAGGGTTAAGAGTTTCAGTGTAATCGAAAGAAATGGCTCATTCAATGGCTCAGAGGGGTGAGATGCATGATGGGCACTTCTTGAGGTTGCATGCTGATCCACCATTGTGTTATTAGATATTTAGTTCAATTCAGTTCAATACAATTTTATTCGTATAGCGCATTTAACAATGGGCATTGTCACAAAGCAGCTTTACAGAAATTAATACATTCAGGATATAAATTGTAACTGTATGAATTTATCCTTAATGAGTAAGCCAGAGGTGATGGTGGCAGGGAAAAACTCCCTGAGACGATATGAGTACGAAACCTTGAGGGGAACCAGACTCAAAAGGGAACCCATCCTCATCTGGGTGATAACGGATAGTGCGATTATAAATAAATCCCTTCTATAACTGTGTATTACATGGACAAATAGTGCAACTGTGTAACCAGGAAATTGATTACAGTTTTCACATGAAGTCTGTTTTGTCAAACCGCAGCCCCAAAGCCACCACAGTAATCGCAATCTCAAGTCATCACAATACATCTGCCCATATGAACTGCAGTCCAAAGCCAACTCCAGCAGTCCCAATGATCTTCAAGCCGTCCATGTGGGGCCACCCCCAGCAGTAGCAAGCGATCTCCAACCGATGAGAGCTCCAACCAGAAGTAAGGCATCCGGATGGATCAGGCTGGTCCAGTTTAGTTCCATCTCCATTGTTGAAGATGGTTTCCCTTTCTTTAGAGGCCAAGAACAGTTTATTTCAGGTCAGGTAAACCTTTCCCCTGAAGCCTGCTGCATCGTATCAAACTCATGCTACATGGCACACTTCTGCCTTCTATCTACCCTCTTCTGCATACATGAACTCTCAGATGCCCATGATTAGCTAATATAGTGGTGATTATATCTATTATAACATCTTGTCTGGAACATAACAAAAGTAACAAATAAATAAATAAGTGACAAATAAATAAGTGACAAATAAATAACATATTAATAAAAGTAATTATTTCACTTGCGTAAAACCCAACGGCTGTAACAATATTAAGACAACAGCTGGGTGATTGTCACTTGGTGTGTAGCAAAAACTTTCAACACTTCAATTATAGATAACATTAAGGAATTCCTATGCCATGTTACCTTTCTAAAAAGAAAGTACTTTGTCAGTGAAGAATACCAACAATTCTTCAAGTAAAACAACTCCAACCCCAACCCCAACCATTGATCTGACAAAAGATTGGCAAGATATGTCTTTCACCAATCTGGATCTGGCCAACAGATATTGGCAGTTCTCTGCCACCAAGTTAGCATGACGGATTTAATGCTGAAATGCTTGTGGATGAGTGAACTCACACAACAATGCAACAAGTATTGAGTAAACGTAAGGCTGGGCAATATAGACTCCTTCACTGGTGACAAGGCTACAAGAAAATCCTTTTATCTATGACATTTCTATTTATATACACTTATTTGATTTACACTAATGAGTCTGTGCTACAGCAACCACATAAAGTAACCCAGACATCAGATGTGCCATTCTGTCATAACCCACTACTGACTGAATCTCATAACAGCCTCCACCTCAGTAGATCAATAGCAACAAGCTATTAACAGTGTTCTATAGAAAGCACTAAATCCCTGCTGTGGATAAAACAGCTTCACTTCTTTCTAGCCTTTACAGAACAGAATTCCATTAGACAGTCTACATTACAATAGTTCTCAGACTCACTGCCTCATTGCAGTATTGATATTAGTTTTATGTTTGGATGATTCATTGAAACCTGGCTATGATATTTGGTTCATATATTAGAAACTGTGGTTTCAATTTACTGTGAATCAATATACCATTTCAAAGCATGACAGAAAAGCGAAGGGTGTCAATATCTACAACTCAGACACTTTTACTTGTGACTCTCTAGCACTCTCGAGTATGAGCACTGGCTTTGTTGTGGCTCTTAGATAGCAGATCATTCCAAATCAAATATTGCTGAGTTTAGAGATAACGATCAGTTATAGCTATGGCACGTGTATTGTTGTTGGCACATTTCAGAACACATTGCATTTGGGCCAAATTCTGCAACCAACAATATTTAATGCCTGTGTAGTGTATGGTTCAGATCATTCACCCACGGACAATTTTAACACAATGAGCTTTTCCAGGCAAGATATAATCACTGGATTGAAAAAAGTTCACAGCATTCCATCATCAAAGGTTCTTCTCTTTAGGGTTGCGGTAGATCCAGAGCCTATCCTGTGAACGTTGGGCGTAAGGTACGAATCCACCCTCGCTGAGACAGGATTCCATCGCTGGATGCCACGCATACACACATTTATGCCCAATTTAGCAAATCCATTCCACCTACAGACATGTTCTGGAGAGTTGGGTGGAGAACCAGGAGGAAACCCACATGGACACAAACTCTGCACAGACAGAATCCTGGGTCGAACCTTTCTGAAGCTGAGAGGCAGAAAAGCTCCTGTTTAACCATCGTGCAATTATCATTAAAAGTTATTTAAGAGTTTTGTTTGAAGGAGCTAGTGTTGAGTAAATGCTGGCTGACAGGCTACAGAAAAAACTCTATGGCTGGTCGTCAGTAATGTCAGTCAAATGGATTCTTACTGTGACATTGGGCAGATATCGGCCACTTTAGTGACAAAAGTATGAGCATGTAGTGAAATCTAGACATCTGCCGATGTGCTTTATCAGTTTTGAGTCAAAAGTGGGCCCATCTCTAAGTTCCATTTTATATCATGGCTGTGTTCTGGCAGTCAGATTCAGTTTATCATCATAATCTACAGCAGTATGTGAGCCAGCAGTGGAGAATCACCCATTTTTCATGATTTCTCAGCTGGCTATTTGTATTTGTAAACCTCTCGTCTTTCTCAGAACTATCTTGCACACGTTTCTGGTCAGTTGGTGGAACTGTAGTCCTGACGCACTTGTAGCACTGCCAGTTCCTGCATCACTTCACTTGGAGTTCGGATAAAACTGTCTGCCAAATGAATGTAACTCTCACAATGAGTAATGAGAGAAATATAGCGAGAGAAAGATAGTGAGGAAAACAGAGAAGAAAACAGAGATAAACAAAAATCCTTTCCTTTACTCTGTGGAGTCCAAAGTAGTCTATGTGACAGATTATTAAACTATATCTAATATATCGCTATAGAAAGAAATGCATTCATACAAATGCGAATGGTGTGGCACACTGGATTGCTGTATAGTGTGCTTGCACAGGTGTGTGTTATGTAAGTAGGGCTTGATCTAAAGCACTTGGACGAGGAAGCCTTTTTTTTCTTGTTTAAAAAAATACAGACAGTACAGAGGGTGTTTTTTTTCTACAACTAGAAGCTTCTTCTTTTTAATGGTTAATAAGTATTCCTACAGTCCCCAGTGTTACTAATGCGATTAGCTAAATCACAGACACAACAATAACTTTCTCCCTCTGCACTGATTGTCCTTTGACTTAAATCCCTCAAAGTCAGTCCCTCTGGTGCACGAAAAAGCATGAGCTTGGTTATTTTTTTCATCTTCTTTCATCTAGGTTTGGCTCTGTGTGAAATGCACCATGCCCCGAGGGTCATTCAGGCGGCCTTTTGAATATTAAATGAGCCCCCATGATGCAGCTTTTTTTTTTTCAATAATATGTTTTCCAGAGAACTGGATTGGAGCGTGCTGTTTGAAGTGGCTGAGGGCTGTGCTGCATCTAATTCAAGGTCGCAAGCTTTATTGCACACGCACGAAGAAAGAGAAAAAAAAACAGGCTGCAACTCGAGATACATAATATAGAACCCTACAATGGCACAAATAAAGACTCTTTCAGTCCATCACCCTCATAATCATCCTCTTCACCACAGCAAACCAGGCTGGAAAATTCCCCCAGTGCAGGATCTGAATACTGTGTAATTGTGTTCATAATTGAGTCTGTCTGCGAAGCTGCTTTCAAAAGCACGCTACCGCTCTAGCCCATGTTTTCCAATGCAAAAGCAAAATTTGATTTCTTTCGGGAAAACGTATCATTACTTCAAAACAATGGCCAAGCCAGGCCTGATTCGTGGGTGTTTAATAGAGACGGCAAGGAAAAAGAGAATAGGTAGGGAGTTTGATTTCAATTGCAACACTATTTGTGGCTCAGCAAATGAAAGCGTTAGGCATCATCATGCTGGTGGAGTGTAATTTATAAGCAAAGGAGAAGAAAGAAGACAAGACAAGAGAAGGAATATGTGAGGAAAGAAATAAAGAGTAGGCAAGGCATGGGGAAAGAGGGATGAAGAATAATATCAGAAAAGAAGAGAAAGAAAGGGGGGTAATAGAAGAGAAAAGATGGGCAAAGAGAATACGAGAATGTATAAAAATGAAAGAAAGGGAGACATTAAAAAAAAAGAGAAAAGGTGAAAAACAAAGATAAAAGTGGAAGGAGAGAGGAACAAAAGAGAAGAAGGGAATACAAGAAAATAATAGAGATGGGGAGGAATGATGAAGGCATCAGCATGTTGGTGAAGTGCGGTTTATAAGCAAAGGAAAAGAAAGGAGAGGCATGTAGGGTAAGTGGAAAAAATAAAAGGGAGGAGGGAAGAAGAGACAGAGGATAAAGAGGGATGAGGGGAAAATACAAGACAAGAGAAGAGAAGGAATGTATGGAGAATGAAATAAAGTGAGAAAAAATGACAAGGTTTGGGGAAAGTGGAATGAAGAAAAAATAAGGAAGTGTAAGAAAGAGAAAGACAAGAAGACAATATCAGAGAAAATGTGGGAATTAAGGATAGGGAGAAGGAGAGAAGCATAAAGAGAAAGATGAAAGATGAAGAGAGGCAAAGGTAAAGAAAGGAGAGGCATGGGAAAAAATGGAAACCTAGAAAGGAAGAAAGAACGAGAGAAGAGATGAAGATAGAGATGAATGGATTAAAGAAGATACAAGGAGAGAAAAGGCAAGAAAGAGAAGAGAAGAGAAGAGAAGAGAAGAGAAGAGAAGAGAGAAATGAAGGAGAGGAGGGCAAAGGTAAAAAGAAAGATGATAGAAGAGAAAATATGGGAATGGAGGAAAGAGAAAAAGACAGAAACAGAAAAGATGAAGGATGAAGAGAAGTGCGAAAAGGGAGCAGAAAGTAATGGAGCAGAAAAGAGGGATGATAACGAGAAAGCGAGAAAGGAGATTAATGAGGGTGAGAAAAGAAAAGGACAAAGAAGAACAGGAAAAGGAAAAGGGAAGAGAGAAGAGGAATGATGAGTGAGAGGATGATGAAGGATGAACTTAGGAAATAGCCAATCAGCAAAATATTTTGTACAGCAAAATATCCTACCACTATTCGAATAACTGTTAGATCACTTTGTGCTAATGTAGGAAAAGACTTGTGGACGCTTCGACCAATCTGAACTGAGATCCAGATGAAAGACGTTTCATGTCCATGCCGGAGGAGAAAGCCAGCATAAGGGACAGAGATATGTGTCAGTTTCAGAGATTAGATCAAATCGGAGTGACACGTCCATGATTCACACATCAGATGCCTGGTCATGCACTCTGAGGAGGAGGAACGAGACGTGAGTGTGTTCTCAGGCATAATGTCTACTGACGAGGGGGAAGAATTACACACTTGGCCAGTGCACTCGGTACTTTTGGTTGTGTGATTTCAAAAAGTTGGTGTTTTTTTCTTTCTGAAGGCTTCAGTGATAAATGTAACTAGCTATAAAACCAATTATTCGTTCTTTCAAAACAGAAAGATGAATAGGTGCAATTTTCCACCACTTTCATTTTAAGACACAATTTAAGATGTCTGTGAAAAAGCTCAGTCACACACACAATAAAAAACCAACCTGATCATTCATTCATTCCTTTTCTGGTAACCACTTTATCCCACTCTGGGTCACGGTGGATCCAGATTAGGAATACATCCTGGACGGGTCACACACCCATTCACACCTGGGGCAAATTTAGAGTCTCCAATCCACCTACCAGCATACAGAAGAAACCGGAGAACCCAGAGGAAACCCACGCAGACACGGGGAGAACGTGTGAAACAAACTCCACACAGACAGTAACCTGAGATCAGGATTGAACCCTGGAGCTGTGAGGTGGCGATGCTACCTGATCACACTTGATGTCTTTAATCTTAAGCCAGTGGCAAAGTGACTCATTACTCGTGTGATCTACTGTAACAAATGTGTGTGTGTGTGTGTGTGTGTGTGTGTGTGTTTGTGTGAGAATATGTATGAATGGGTTTGCTGGCTCATAAGAGTGGAATGAGCAACTGCATACTGGATTCCTAAACAACTGTGGAATATGATTCATACCAATCACATTCAAGCAGTGTTCAGTGACACCAAACGTTCCTAAATGTTTACCAAAGAATGTTATATATCAATAAAAATTGTCAGACAAATCCAGTAGTAAAAGCATCACCCAAAATTCATCCATGGCTGAGAGTCTACGAGAGCATAAACTGTTTGTGTTCTTTTAGAGTCGCATAAGAAGCAAGTCGATAAGTTGTGGTAGCTTCACGTGTCTTGTAGGAAGCAGGTATTAGCCTTCGACCTTCTAAATTGCTAGCTGTCATGAAACAGTGGGTGATTAGGTAGGAAAAGAAAATCTCTATTAGCATGCAAATGAAGAAAACAATCATTCTTCTCCTGACATCAAGAAATTAATCAGTAATTGCAACTGCCTTTTTTCAAACCCACACACACACACACACACACACACACACACACAGAGTATATGATGAAGCTTCTATGGAAAACCACCCAGAAAAGCAACACTGCTCACCACACTAATGTTTTAATCAGAAATATTGTGAGGTTTTCTTTGTTCTTTTTGTTGGCGAAGCTTGAATTCACATTTACATTCTGCTTCAGTACCTGTAGCTACAGATAGATCAAGAGGATTTCTGGTTTAATACAAGAGGAGAATTATATTATGGGTAAAAATATTTAACCATTGCAATCCTTAAAATCTCCTAAAGCATTATACAAATTACAAACGAATATACCAGGCAAAATGATTTCATATCTACATGATTTCAGAGCTACTATTTGAGGCCAATGTTAGATATGACACTATTAATTAATTAAGAGTATTCTCCCTGAAGTCCACAGAGGACATCAGAAGGGACAGTGTCTTAAACTGAGACACTGCTTATGTGGAGGAGTGAATTTTTTTATGGATAAAATTATAAGCAACATTTAAAGTGAATTGTAAGTGTAGCAGATGATTGCTCGGTCAGCTTATCCTTCAAACTGTCAGCACGTTTTCTTTAGAGAAGAGCGCATCGTGTTAACAAAATCATTGCCATTATTTTACAAATCAAACAAAGCAAATTAAAAGCAAAATATTCCACACATACATTATGCGATAATAACGCAAAATCATATAATGTGCTGGATCAAGTGCTATTTTATAAGCTGTAGAATGATGATGGTGGAGGCCATGCTGTTCAATTAAAACTACATTTGCAGCAAATAATGAGATAATCACAGATAGGACTATTAATAAAGCAGTATATTGGCTCAGTATACGTATGTTCCTACGGCAGAAAATCGACTTACACATGTCCGTAGCTCAACTCTGAATACAAATAACTTTCCGTAAAAAAATCTTGACATATCTTTTGAACTTAAGTCATCAACTCTGAAGACAGCGCTAGGTGCCAGAACATCAATAGTAGGTCAATAACAGCTATTAAAGTGTGGCGCAGCGCTCAGTAGGCTGAATTAGGAAAAAAAAATTGAAGTCTGTTCCTTTTTTCTATTTAAATAAACTTTAACAGTGGAAGATGGTGCCTGCGGAGAAAAAAGTCTTTTGAATTTTTATAAATTCAAATCAAGATCAGAAGCAAGAGAGAGGACACAGTGTGTGGCTTCTTGTAAATTTGGGCTATTGTTTGAGAAATTCACTTCTTTTTCGTTGCTGAAGCAGAAACTATGGCCAACGTTCTCCAGACCTGCTCCTGTGTTTTCTGTTTGTCATTGCTGCTGGTTACTTGCTAACGTAAGTGTGTGTGCGGTGCAAAGCATGTTTTTTTTTTTTTCATAATTACACAATTTACATAATTTCAGCCAATATGTCATAAAACAGTCCAATAAAAATATAGAAAACATGTATAGAATGATTGAAGCAAAATATAAAACATATTAATTGAAAGTGTTTTTTCAAGTACAGATGCCCTAACTAACAAAAGAAGTTGATCAAATTCGATTCTGAAATGTGGCTTGACACTGCAAAGTGACACTGGATGGATGGATTTAGTAATAACAAGTGTGTGCACGATGATAAGACTGTCAAGTAGAGTGAGACTAATCCTTTTTTTTTTTTGGACTATCACACATCCGCACATACAGAGGTCAACTATCCATCTGCCTTGTCATGTGGGTTTGAGTCACAAACTTCCAAGCTCTGAAAAAAAGCATTTGTTACAGATTTATTGTATATGAAACTCCAAAAAAAAAAATGAAATGAAATTCAGTGTGTAACTGTTTTAACATGCAATACACACTATGGGAGATCCAGCTGTTGTGTGCCTTTTATGACCAGAGGAGTGTCGTTACATGAGAAAGAGGAAGCATAATTTCTTTTTCATTTACTTTTCTCAAACATCTTCCCATCTTTTTCTACCATGTTTAACATAAAGCCATGTGACTAGTTCATCTTAGGCAGGTGGGCAGAAAGAAACAGGATCAATACATGCATAGGGACTAACAACCACCTCTCCTAAATTCCCAGAGCAGACATGAGATGAATAAGAGATGAAGCTGTGGGACACAGAGCTGTGATGTTTTATTCACTTTCCTACCATCCCCTTCTGTTTATTCCTTAAATCGCTTCTCCAGTTCCAATATACATTTTTTTTTTATTAGGCCATAGACAGATGCCAGGAGATAGCCTGCCTTTACTGGAGACTTTTTTTTTATTTTAAAATTTAATCTTGGAAGAATTCCCTGGCATCCATTTCTACCATATAACAGTGAGAAAAGTGAATCAAATATTTACTTTGGAGTTTAGTGAAATGCAGAGGCCTGCTCTTATAGAATGTTATTAAACTTGGAAGTTAAAAGTTAAAGTTTTAACAGATGTTTATGGATGCTGCTTATGGATGCATTTATCTAATCAGCCAATCATGAAGCAGCAATGCATAAAATCATGGATACATAGAAACACCTCAAATTCACGGAGATCACATTTTTCCACATGCTGATGTCTGGTGTAAACATTAACTGAAGCTATTTCTGATTGATTGTATCCACTGCACTGCTGACACCTGATTGGTTAATTGGATAATTGCACGAATGAATGGCTGTACAGGTGTTCCTAATAAACTGGTCAATCAGTGTATGGGTTTCCAGCGTATGGATTTGACTGGCGTTTTGCCTTAACTCCCTAGGTTAATGCGTCGCGTGAACTCACACATTAAATGCGTCTAATGCAACGTTGAATTAGTAATCATTTAAAACAGGCAAATAATAATAACTGTGAGCAATCCTGAAATGAAATTCGAATGTAAATGCTATTATTTCCTAAATAAGCACAATCATAGCCATTGAAATGCAGTTCTTGGTAGTGAATTCAGACTTTTGAAGCTTCCTGTGGATGTGCTTAGAATCCATATGAGCCCGCTTTCCCCTGTGTACGTGTGTCTGTCTGTGAGAGACAAATTAGACACATGCATGATTTCATATCACCTCAAACTGTGGTGTCTCTTGCTGAAGGTCTCAGTCAGTTGGGCATCAGAGCACTTCCTGCCAGAAGAACGAGGGGCAAGTCGGGTAAAGCCATCACGCCCCATTACCATCACATTAAGGCAGTGGGGAACCTGTGTGCTAATGTAGGACTTGGAGGCCAACGCTTGGTTCATCCACAGCTACTTAAATTATATAAGCTGCTGAGGAAAACAGCACCAGAAAAATTTGTGCAGAAAGCTTTTCAGCTTTTGTTTATAGCTACAGTGTTTCATTTTTAATATGCAAACAAATATCATCACATGCTGCACTCTGTCATTTCTCTTTAAACATTTGTATGGTTGGAAGACCCTGACATCACATGCTTCATTTTTATGGCTTTCTCTGGATGAAGTATCCGGTTCAGTCAATGCCTTCTAAATTTGTATAAAAAAGTATAACAGAAATGTCGAGATAATTTCATCTCAAAAGCAAATCTGATAAAAAATGTTCACATCTCACCTCACAGACTTACAGGTTGCCATTTTACATGTACAGTTTTGATGGTTTGTTGCCACAATATGGAACATTTAGAACAACCATCAGCTTCATCCCCTCGGCACTCTGCTGACATCCCTCAACATTTTTGTTCTGTGATTCTTTTCATAATAGAGAGTTCCAGGCAAATCATACATGAACACACCACTCAACTAACAATTTCATTAATCAAATCCATATTAAATTAAAAAAAAAAAAAATAACCAAACGCATTTTGTGTGTACACAGCTCATTTACATTTACACAAAGTGCCGTTGAATTCTCAAATCTGGTCAGAAGGTGTTGATTAAATTTATAACAGCAGCTCGGACAATAGTTCTGTCTGTAATTCAAACAGCCATGTTTGTTAATGCTCTTGTTCAATTATATCATTTTTATAGTATCAGCTCATTCACAGAGACTTGTATAAGGTGGAGGCTAAGAATAAAAAAACAGATTTGAAAAAGAACTTTCTACTTAACAAAGAAAGATCGTTGAAAAAAGGCGAGATGAGTCTCCAGTATCAGGCTTTGTAACAGTCAGAGGTTTTCTGCCATGGAAGAGTCTCCAGGACGGCATGTTGCATTTCGCAGTTTCTCAGTAACAAGCTTGAATAACAAGGCAAAGTGAAGAAATTAGTGCTTACAGGAACTAACTTGTTTCATGGATGTTTCACAAACTATAACCGGTTAAAACGTAAGATGTGTCATTCTTTAATAAATAAAAAATTATGGCTCCCAAGTGGTGCAACAAAAAAGTGTTCAGAAGACTGCAAGTTTAAATCCGGACAATTCCACAGCCACCCGGGAGTCAAAGGAGCAAAACTGGCCGAGTATGCAGAGGGACGGCGTACTCTCTCTCCCCTGTCACAGCAACACTAGCTAATCCTGCTGCTTCCTAACAAGCTGGGATATGTGAAGAAATATTTCACTGTGCTGTAATGTAAATGTGACAAATAAAGGCTGCTTCTTCTTCTTCTTCAATCTTCTGCGTCATGTATGCGGAAGAGGGCGGATAGCACAGTTGTCTCACAGCTCCAGGTTCCCTGATTTGATCCAGAGCTCGGGTTAGTGTCTTTGTGGGGTTTCTACGGGTTCTCCGGTTTCCCCGGTTTCCCCACACCCACCAATAACATGTTTGTAGGTGTACTGGTTAAGATACATTGCTCCTAGGTGTGTGTGTGTGTGTGCATGGTGCCCTGTGATGAACTAGTATTCCATCCAGGGTATATTCCCATTTCGTTCCCAGTGTTCACAGGACAGTCGCCGAATCCACTGTGAAGATGAATGAATGAAGAAATACATAAATGAATGATTTAAAACTGTGATAAATCAGTTTTACTTTTAACTGTAAGAAGTGTTTGCATGCAATTTACCTTTTTCATCCCATCGCCTCCCTCTTCCTTCTTCAGGCGCCTCTCTTTCCAAAAAGGCCAGTATTTATTTTACCATCCCACCCTCTCTTTATCAACTCTCTCTGTGCCACAGAGGCAACACACTCACTGTAATCAAGGCCTAATCACTTTAGTATGTAGATGATTCTGCTCAGGGGCTTGATCATGGCATCGTCGTATACAGAGAATTGTGTGTGCACACTCTGAATCACCAAGCGCTAATGAACGCTGCTGAAGAGGAGCTGAAATCACAGCAAACAGATGAGGCAAGCACTAATCTAGGATCAGTTTTCTGTGACTGAGATCACATTAAATAGGAGAAAATATCAGACTGTAGATGAGCACTTGAGATGTTTCATGAATATAGACTGCGGCTGTGTAATTACACTAAACCGTATGTTCTGATATGAGCGCTTAATCAAGGTCTGTATTTATTAACATTTTATCATGAGGGAAAATTTAAGATAAGCTTTTGAAACTGTAATAAAACAGCAGTGTGCTATACTGCTATAGATTGTCCCTGGGGCATCTCTTAAAATGTTCTGTACAAGTTATTCAACAGGTTAGTGGACTTTGAAAAGCAATGGAAAAAGAAAAAAACAAGTCTTAGCTACCATGGTTATTTACTTGCATGGTTAATGACAGTTAAGGGAATCTTAATGTAAAGCATTAAAAAAAAAACAATCCAGCATTTCTCAGTCTAATACTGATAATCAGTGTCTGTTTGAGGAATCTGTGATTGAAGAAAGCAACCTTTCCAAGATGAGCATGCATCAATCCCGATGCAGTGCTTTACAATAATGGGAAGAAAATGAGATTTTAGTGCATGTGCATGAATGCAGAATGTGAAAAGGATAAGGTGAGTGAGTTGGCAAGTTATTAAAAATCTGTGCCAACTTGCCATAGCACATTAGTCATATTGTTTTCCATACTAAAAATCTGAAATGTTGTTGTCTTTCTTCTTCTTCTTCTGCTTTTCTTTCTTTCTTTCTTTTTTAAAATCTGGCATGAATGTTAAAAGCATAAGGCTCTGCTCGTACAAACACAAACAATAGCCTGAAATGAAACCTGTGCCGTACAGCCCTCAGGATGACTCTCTCTCTCTCTCTCTCTCTGTCTCTCTCTCTCACAATCACTTTCCAGTCAGGGTCTTGTTGGATCCAGAGCCTATCCAGGGAACACTGGACGTGAGGTGCGAATACACCCTGGATGAGACGTCAGTCCATCACAAGGACACCATGCATATAAACACACTCATCTAAGGGCAATTTATCTTACCGAATCTACATACCAGCATGGAAACTGGAAACCCTGGAGGAAACCCATGAAAACACAAGGAAGAACTTGAAGCACCACAAACCCGGGAGCTGTAAGGCAATAACACTTCCTGCTGCTCCACCGTGCCGGTTACAGCTCTACAGCAGAATACAGGACCTGTACAATTTTGTTGTATACTTTTGTCAAGTATACTTCAGAATCAAAATCATTCTTTATTAAGTAAAAATGTTTTATATTAAATGAAAGCAATAGGGAGGAGAATACATAAAAGTGGAGTGTCATCACTGAAGTATGTCTATTAACGCTGATTTGGGAGTGTACATGTGGTATCACTTTCTAAATCTGAAATAATAAATAGTACAAACAGTTTATACACACGATATTCAAATACAGTCAGGTCCGGAAGTATTTGGACAATGACAGAGTTTTTGTGATTTTGCCTTTATACATCACCACAGTGAATTTGAAATAAAATAATCAAGATGTGATGGAAGTGTAGACTTTCAGCTTTATTTTAAGAGGTTCCACAAAAATATGGCATTTACCATTTAGGAATTACAGCCATTTTCAACAAAGTACCTCCATTTTCAGAGGCTCAAAGGTATTTGGACAAAGTGACATAATTGTAAATATAACCATAATTTTAATACTTGGATGAAAATCCTTTGTAGTCAATGACTGCCTGAAGTCTGGAGCCCATGTTCTCAAAACTCAAATTCTGAGTTTCCTCCCTGGAGATGCTTTGCCAGGCTTCACTGCAGACACCTTCAGTTGCTGCTTGTTTGTGGGTCTTTCTGCCTTCAGTCTTGTCTTCAGTAAGTGAAAAGCAGCTCTATTGGGTTGAGATCAGGCGACTGACTTGGCCATTGAAGAATATTCCATTTCTTTGCCTTCGAAAAGTCTTGAGTTGCTTTCGCAGTATGTTTAGGGTCATTATCCACCTGCACTGTGAAGCGGCATCCTATCAGTTTTGTAGCATTTGGCTGAATGTGAGCAGAGAGTATTGTCTTACATCTTGATTGTTTTATTTCATATCCATTGTGGTGGTGTATAAAGGCAAAATCACAAAAACTCCATCACTGTCCAAATACTTCTGGACCTAACTGTATTTTTCCTGATCAGTTTTCAAATATATTTCCTGATCAGGATTTCTCCTAAATATTGAAAAATATATTATGTATTATATAAAGATTTTTGTATATCTACACTGTGTTAAGTGTGTTATTTCACTTATTTTCTATTTATTAATGAAGTTAATCACATATATAGTTACGTTTAATTTTGTGGAATGTCCACGAGTTGCAGCGTAGTTAGTTTCTACTATATCGCTTACGTTATAGCAGCTATAAACAGCTGTTCCCTCACCAGCCTCTCCTGTACTCTCTGTCGAAGCTAAAAAAAAAAAAAAAAAAAGTTAAATACATTGACTGACTCAGTGCTGCTGTTATTGAAAACTAATTGACACCCTCTGGCCAAATCAAGAATTCAACAGTGCTGTGGTCTAACTAATAAAAAGCATCAACTGAGTAAAATTTGATATTAGTTTTTGACAACTGATGAAAGTGAAGTGACTGTACACAACTCACGCTGTTACTAAAAATACGAACCCTATAACGATGCTTCAAATCTCCCTTTCTCCTTCTCTCTGATACACATAGACACACACACAAGTCTGTTGTCCATCTGTCTGCTCTTCCGGGCGACTCTGTAGGAGATCTTCCTGGTGTGTGTGAATGTCTGTATGGATGCTTGTGTTTAGAAGGAGATGGACACGAAGCAAGAAAAGATATGCGAGACTTCATTCCTGGATTAAGGACATTTTGAGATGGTGTGGGTGCTTTGATGAGCACTGACCTGCTTTTAAGTGCTGCCAGGGAACCTGCGTGCGTGTGCGTGTGTGTGTGTGAGAGTGTGAGAGAGAGAGAGAGAGAGAAATGACACCATCACTCAGACACAATACTCATTTTTCTCACCTGTTTTTTTTTTTATCAACAAACACAAAACACAGACAAAACACACTGCTGTTTTTTTTTTTTTTTTGGACACATATTGCTTTTAATAGACCCCTGACCAAATGAAAAAGCGAGTGTGTGTGAGAGAGATAGAGAGATAGAGAGATAGAGAGGGAGAGAGGGAGAGAGACAGAGAGGGGGTCCAAGGCTTCAAGGCATCCAGGGGCAATGAAGACAAAACAGCATACAAACAATGGTACACAAACACCCCACAATGAGATTGTTGTTCAGCAGTTGCCTAGAAAAAAGCAAATCCATTTCAACAACCTATTCAGTTTATATCTTCATCACATCACAGTAAGAGCCGCATATTTATCTCCAGTCACTCCTTTACTGAGCAAACAACATGGACAGACTTCTATTCGTCCAGAAGATCTTGGCAGTCCAGTAATAGCAGTGAGGCGACTAGACTTACACAGATTGTCACTCAGTGGCGATTTTCATTCAGAGCACTGAAACAGAGCCAAGCACAGGGCTTTTTTATTTATTTTTTTTAAATCCAATCTCCAGCAAAAACTCCGACCACCCCCACTTGAGCCGCACTGAGTGCACAGAACCCACAGTCCTCTCTGGCACATACAATGTTGTCAGCAGGTGCACGTTTCCACCTGCAATATTTTTAAATTAGCTCAGATTTGTACTTTGTGAAGTGTCCAATTCTCTACACTTGCAATACTACAATACAGCACTCAGACCAATTCTTCTGGTTCCAATTCATTTGAATGAGAAAAGGATTCATGATCATGGAAAGAAATTTGGTAGTTCTTTTTAACTTTGTGCCATGTTCATCTAGGTGAACGTCAACTCCTCCAGTAGAAAACATAAGAGTGGGCTTGAGGTGTAAACAATAAAATAGGGCAACTATCATGAGACAGTATTTATATATTTATACCACAGCGCAGTTGAATTCTCGAATCTGATTGTCAGAAGGTGCACGTTATTTCTGTATAACGGCACCTATAGGTTTCCCAGCACACTTTCCATTTTCTCTGTAAAATGACAAACTGTGTTTCTTGAGAAAGAGAAAGAGAGAGAGAGAGAGAGAGAGAAGGAGATGCTGGTGAGGGAACAATTGGTTATCTATCATTGCTATAACGTAATTGAGAACAGGAACTACCTTTTCTCTCAGCATGTTGTTTATTAATACATTAAACATTGTAATTGTTGGCAAATTGCTGTGGTATAAGTGGAATAACACACCCCATGCCGTGTGGTTATATGAAAATAAGACACTTCGAGAATCCCCTTCGCATCGTGCCGCATCTCTCCTCATTCTGGAATCTATATTTCTGACCACCCACTGATGCCTGCAACCATCTCGCACCCACTTTTTTGCTGACAGGATCTCCTGGACTTCCTGTTACTTCACCAGGACATCTTGCACCCCAGCCAGGCTCTCATTTCAATCATGCTGAGCGCTGAAGACAGTCCGCACTGTGCTGCTTTCTAAATTGTCTGACATTTCTGAAGTGACGCCAACAGGAAGTTCTAAAATCAGAGAACCATCTGGTCCTTTCCTTTCACTGAACTAATAGTTTCTATGTTGGGAGGACTGGGGCAATGCCATGATGAGAATCACACTGGAAGCAAAAAGGTCACATCAGCTATCTATAGAATTTATTATACAAGTCTTAGGATAGAAGCACAGCATATTCACAGTATGGTGACAGCAAATCAGTGAAATGTCTGCCTATCGTGATAAAGGAACTGGCTTAAAGAAAGAAATTTGACATCATTAGTGCAAGAACTGGGTCTGAAAATCAAGCGTCAACAGAAAGTGATGCTTCTGGCACCCTGTTTAGTTTATTACAATTAATACAGCACATTGCTTTAAGTGATTGCTGGTCTCTGTGGATGATAAATACACAAAACAAACTTAAATCAATCATCCAGTCGACTGGACAGTAGAACTGAAAGTCTTGACGGTACATCAGCAATTCTTAAGATCACTATGCTAGAAAAATATGATAAAATGCAATAAAATAAATACAAAGAGAGGTAAACAAATGTCAATGTAACATTTATTTAATTCTTTTTTTTAAACAAGACCATGTCTCAGCTCTGAACACCCAGACAAGGTCTCCACACCACACAAGAGATTTCAAAGAAATGCAGCGTCTGCTGTCTGGTAGATGTTTGAGTAAGACGGATAAAGCTGTGAAATGTCACTGTGCATCTCAGAAAGTCTCCTTATCAAGGCGTAGAAAGAGCCAGGGTTCCAAATACATTTATTAAAAAAACAAAAAAAACAAACAAAAAAAAAATCCTGCTACACTAGAACAACTTCAAGATGCAAAAGGCTACGGGAAGCCGTGAGTGGGTCTTTTTGGAGGGGGAGGGGGCATGAGCTGAGCGTCCGGGTCCGAATGGTGCTTGCGGCTTTGGGCACAGCGGTCCAGGAACTCCAGCAGGCTTTCCTTTGTGACGGGAAACTGGATGCTGCTACACACAGCTGTAGGGAAGGAGACGGGAAGGGATTACACGTTACCGTACATGTGATTACAAGCCATTTCCTGTAGCCATGGTCAAGCTCGGGCACATTTTCTAGCGGACACATTTTATTCAGGATCCTGTTTTAGCAGTATGCCGCTGCTAATGTCTATAGCTTTAATGACTTGACCACCAGCCAAGTGAAAATGAGAATCGAAATGCACCAGATGATGCTGACAAAAAAAACAAAACAAGAAAGAACAGAGAATTTGGTGGCACAGATGGTTGGTATATCTTTACGTTTCTACAAAACAAGCTTTTGACCTGAGGTAACTTCTGACTCCTGACCTCTATTAGTAACAACCCTTGTGTTTATTATTACCCGGTTGATAAGAACCAGATTTATTTGGATTAAAGAGCTTCATCATCATAAAAATTTCCACCTGAATGATCAAAGGTTTTACAACCTTCCTTAATGTAGTTTCTATCACTTATTGATAACCTGACTTGACCAAACTACCCACTAACTACCCACTTTCTGTTAAAGACGCAGTAAAATGCAGATGCTTCCTCAAAACTGTCTGGTTGTCCGCTACGGCTGAATTTTACTTTTAGTCATCTAACAACCATCTATCAAAAACATTATTATTTGAATGCATTTAAATGCTAAATTTTTAAGTCATTAACAGCCCTATACTGTCCACTACTATGAGTATGTGGACAGAAAGCGGTGATACTCTCATTTACACATGTAGTGAATGCTGTTCCTGTGGTGCTGCCACTCACCCATTGCTGTATCATACGAATTGGGGAAGCTCTTGTCTATTCTCTGCCTCATAAAGACCCAGGTGTTATTTTTGAATGTGCACTCGATAATCTTGTTATCGTACTGCTTCAGGTCCTTCGTCACCTGTGGAGGACGAGCAAGGTTGAGCGTTATGCACAGAGCAGTGTTGCACAAAGACACTGAAATAATGCATGTTTTGCCAGTGACACTGGAAAGTCAGCCGTGTGATGCAGGCAGAGCAACACGGGGTATTAGCAACACTGTGAAATCGATTGCTCGTGAATATAGGCCATATTCAGACTACAGCAGATTTGTATCTACAGGACATGAGTTTATAGGTTGTATTCATTCATAGTATACTTGTTATATATAAAACCGTGTATACTTATGTTTCTCTCTGCACTACAATCCTGCAAGTGTTGTGGACCACAGCAGTCGCAACTACTGTAAGTGATCCATGTAACATGTTGCCACAGCAATATCAGAAGTCCTCAATGTTTGCTAATGTTGTATCAGTGTAACGCATTTGTCTGAAAAGTATACCTATGCCTAGTGCTGTATATTTGTAAAACACATGACCTACGTTGGTCATGTGGTATTTGTCATGAATCATGAATTCTTGATTTAGTAGTCCTGTGACTCTCACAACAGGGAAAAAAAAAATCCCTTCAGGAACATTACGTAAAAACTAAAACAAGGCATGACGTTATAGGTAAGTAATGATGGGGTGGGTGGTGTGATGCGGCCTGATGCGAAATGTAACCAACAGCAATTTGGCAATGATTTTGTTTTAATTAAAGAATGACACAATGTACTTTTTGACTGTTTCTATTTACATTTTGGAACACCCACAAAAACAATTTATGTCATAGCAGCTATAAACATTTGTTCCCTCTTCTTCCTTTTTTTTTTTTTTACCGCTTTTTTTTCTTGACGCTAATAAGACCAAAAAAAAAATGCAGCTTGTCATGTTACATAGAAATCTCATCTATTCTGAAGACCTTCCTCCAACTGTATAAACCTGCAAATAGTCAACCAATCACAATCGAGAATTCAGCAGCGCTGGTTTAAAAATGCCATAACATTCAGTTTTGAGGACATGTATGTGGGACATGGGGCTGAAAGTGCAAGACAGTGTGCGTCTGTGTGTGTGTGAGGGAGAGAGAGAGAAAGGGAGAGAGAGAAAGAGAGGGAGAGAGAGGGAGAGAGAGAAAGTGTGTGTGTGTGTGGGGGGGGGGGGGGGGGGGGGGGGGGGGGGGGGGGGGGGTCGGCGACGATTCTCTCTTTGAGACAGTGGGATGCTAGAGGAGTAGGCTGCACTGGAAGGAAACACTGCTGTGCCAAGCTCAGCAGCATGCTGGCTAAGTAAAAGCCTGTGCACTCCGACCGTGAGGGGCATCTGTGAGATCACTGATGGGGGGGTGGATGCTTTAGAAGAGCAAAAGGAGACACACCCTCATGACACATTCACAAACGTGAAATGTGCGCGCACACACACACACACACACACACACACACACACACACACACACACACACACACTTGTGAGAGTTGAGGAAATATAAATATAGCAAACACACAATGCAGTCGGCTGTGAGCGAGTGGAGATTATCGTTCCTCGTACTGACTGGGACACAGCGGCTCTTCTTTGGCTCGAGTCCAGGCCATCCTCGCACTCCCAGGTGTAGCCGTGAGATTCTGGAAGCCATTTTGGAAACTCCACTCGGCGCCTGATCCGACCAAATCCACTTCATCATAGCTGCAGTCTGGAGTGCGGGTTCCTCGAGTTACTCTCAATATCTCTACCCAATCTCCTCAAAATCTATCTTTGCTCAAATATTACTGCATTTCGCTCCAACAGCTATTTGCTAATGAATATATATATATATATATATATATATATATATATATATATATATATATATATATATAGAGAGAGAGAGAGAGAGAGAGAGAGAGAGAGAGAGAGAGAGAGAGAGTAAATAAACTGTTGGCAAAATGCGGTGATATAAGATGAATAAAGCACCTTGGGATGTTCCGTCATAGGAAAGTAATTAACTCGAGCTGGAACATTAAGTGCTTCATTTTAGAAAAAAATCTGTCACGGTAGTAAATCCCTAAAACGATAATGAAGTTGTGATAAAGTTACAATCACGCTAAGAGTAGCAGCAGAGGAAGCAATGTAATATGTTTACAGTAACAGAGGATGTTAGAGGGTAAAGGGTTGAGGTTTAGGTGCACTGCATTACGGATAATGAAGAGTAAAACAATGGTTTTGAACAGTGGTGTCTTCTTGTCCTCTTTATCTCTTGTAGCCAACCTTTATGTTAGCTGGAAGCAGATGGCTGTTAATAAACTCTACACACTTCACCATCATCCCCTCCTGACTCATCTTTTTTTCTGAGGGTCAGACTGATCTTTTTTTTTGGTAGGATGTATTTAAAGAAGGTGCTGTATTTGTATTTAAATGTATTTAATGACCAGGCTTTATAGGAGTCTGCAGTCGAGTAAGGAATTTGATATAATAAACGAGTGGAGGTAATAAACAAATGCATTTTTGTATCTTTTTGGAAAAGTCAATGGCGAGGGAAGTGTCCGATCATACACCGTGAACCCTTGACACCATAACACCTGTAGTCAGGCGTCTACAAATTCATTCACAAAGGGCTAGTGTGGCGGCAGACTTTCACTTCAATAGTCTACTAAAGCTCAAGATCAACTGATTAAACAAGTGGAATCAGGAGTAGCTCCTGCTTTAGTGGACTGAAAACCTGCAGCCACATTGTTGTTTTTTTTTTGGCTGTTTTTTTTTTTTTTTTTTTTTTTTTTTTTTTTTTTTTTTTTTTTTTTTTTTTTTTTACACATACGTGTAAAGATCCTTCATGTATATGGAAACGCAGGTATCCCTAAAAACCCACAAAAAAGGTAGACGAGATATTAAGGTGCAAAATTTCAATCGAGGTGTCCTGATGTTGCATATAAAGGAGGTTAGGTTAGGTTCTGGCTTTGCTGTTACACCGTCAGTGTAGGAAACTAATGTCAATGAACTCTATCACAACCTGTAACACATCACTAGATCTTAAACACGCACTGAACTCTGATACACACCATGTGTTAGAGCTATACTCTTTCAATTCTTTTATACTGAGAGAGAAAGAGCGAGCGAGAGAGAGAGAGAATGACGTAGTCAATGAACAGAAACAAATCACTAATTCTCATACTAACAAAATCATGTTTGGGCCAATACTTGGTTATTCTGCCTTTAACATAGTTCTGACTGTACAGATGCTTGTGGTACCTTCAGTTGCTTGGAAAATTGCTCCTTAGGTGGAACCAGAATTGTGGAGCTCCACAATTTTTTTCCTTTTCTGAGGTCTTGGCTGGTTTGCACCTTAAATACAGCCGCAGGTGGATTCCCATTGAACTCCTAATTATGACAATTGGCCAATCACAAGCTTCTAAAATTCATTATGTCACTTTCGTGGATCCTCCAGACTGTTTAAAGAGACCGTCAGCTTGGTGTCTGCAAACTTTTGACCCACTGGAATTCTGTCTAATCGACTGTTTTAAAATTACCTCTGATGTGAACAAATTAGATGTCCTAATTGACTTGGTGAAAGAGACTGAATATTTTTTGACTAGGTGTATGTAAACTTCTGGTCTGAACTGTATAGTAGAATGCCGTGTGTACCATTAACCATGTGATGGGTTTTCCCAGGCCGCCACACATTTTTGATGCCAGCATCCTGCTACTGGCGCATCCTAAGCTTGATTCTCGCACACACTACTTGATGGAGAGCTGGCTGCTTTTGAGTAATGAGTAAAAGGCAGGCTGGACTCAACAAATCTAACATGACAGTGGGAGTAGTGCACTAAGTGGGCTTCGTATTTTGCAGGCGATGTATATACATTTCACACATGCCGCTTGCAAACGTCAAAGTTCAGCTGCCGAAATATGACTCAGAGAGGCGTGACTGACTCAGAACACCCCCTCACTGGCTCTTACGGGAGCTCAGATATTTCTATACCCCCTTCTTATAGTCTCTCTCTCTCTCTTTCTGCTAAGCCTGCCATGCATTTGAAGTGCAAACCAGGCTTTGGAAAGTCCTGAGAAGTCTGAAGAGTGTCATACAGAGTTCTTACGCAGGCTGGAGGCAAACTGTTCAGGTTGACAGAAGGTCACTTTAATAAATAAATCAGTGAGAGAGAGAAGGGATTTTATGGAAACACAGCAGAAGCGTCATGGTTCCACGCACACAGTGTGACGGGCGTACAAGTGAAAACAGTGCATCAAGCACTCAAACACATAGGTGGATTTTTTATTATTTTTTTTTAAGGAAAATGATTTATAGACAGAGAACGGGCTACGTTTTGGTTTTGTCCTCACAATAATTAGTGCCATGATGCATGTAACAAACATTTAACCTTAAGGACAACAGATGATCTATAAGTTTATCAAAGCTGACCCTCGGTTCACTTTCGGGGGTCTACGCAGGAAAAGGCTGAGCAATTGCCACGGCGACAGAAACATCAGTCAAAGAGAAGCTCGAGCCACACAAACCAAACAGCCGTGCAATACAAATTAGGCGTTTATATTGCCGTCTTGCTTGTAGATTGTTAACGACAAGCCATTTGTCTAGTGCAGAACTGTGTTTCGTCTCAGTTTTTTCCTCCATCACGCATTCATCTACCAGGGCGGATTGCTAATTAGTTTGTATCTAATGAAGCAAAGAGGTACTTTAAAAACAAATGACACTGTTGAGGAGAATCCTCAAACTAAAACGGCACTTGAATACGTTAAACAATGGCCCTGATGGCTGTGTACTTCACCTCTTCGGTTTACTTCTTCGTCATTATTTCTTTTGTGAGGAACTGAAGCTTGAGGGTTCTCAAGTCACTTTATTCATGTATTTATGGAGATCAGAGTGAATTCAGACACATCCAACATGCCCACGAAATTTATTCAGCAGGCGAATGATTATAAGTGGAAAAATTGACTGTTTAATTCCTTTTCAATGCTAATTGGCCAGCACTAATCATACTACCTAATTAGAAGTTGTGCTTCCTTGCAAAGGTTTGCCTTGATACATTCAGACTGCAAGACAACTGTCTAACCTTTTTAAGTTACAATAACTATGAGAATTGGAAATATGAGCATGAGGGTGTTTTTTCCGGACAAATAATTTCAGTCTGTAAAACTGTTCTTTCCTCCGAGTGGTGTGCCGCGACGATGTCACAGGGGGACATTGCTAACGCACTTAACGGCGTTTCTCACTTATGTTCGATGTCGTATTAAAGAGAAGTAGGGGAGATAGCAAACGCTGGACTCAGACAACAGTTACAGCAGTGACTTGGTTCAGCTAGTCAGCGATGATTAGCATGACGGCGCTGACGGTGGCGTTAGCGTTAGCATGAAAGTTGATGCTTTGGAAGCTATGAGCAGATTGTATAGATAAGGAGCTGAAAGAGCTGGACAGACTAAAGCACTAAAGTAAATCACTCTTAAAGCAAGAGCTAAATCCCACTGGCATCCACATCAGTAGATAGCTCAGTGGCATTGCGGTTAATGTAAAGAACCATTTTCAGGGAGGATTTTCCTTTAGGATTAGCACCTAAAATAGGAGTCGCACCTTTTCACAGTGATTAGACCAGCATCAAACGTTAGATTTTCACTATTTAGAGTACAGCCCAAAAAAAAAAAAAAAGCTATAAAAAAAAAAAAAAAAAAAAAAAAAAAAAAAAAAAAAAAAAAAAAAAAAAAAAAATATATATATATATATATATATATATATATATATATATATATATATATATATATATATATAAATAATCAATCTGCAGGGAGACAACCAGTTACAGACCCTATCGATTATTGATAGAGCAGCTATTCATAGTCTCCTTTGTCAAAGAGCATAAACAATATAATTGACTGATAAATTGTTCTCTGTACTGTGTAGATGTTTCACGCATGATTACAATTGGATTAAGCAATACTTGACCCAGCCCAGCTTTCGAAAAGGCCTCGGGGGAGCAGCTGCTCCAAGCCAAGGAGATCGCAAACCTGTTCCCATGTGAAGCATGCAACAGGATTACAAATGACTTTTATCTCAGTGTTTCTCAAGCTGATCTATTTCACCAAGAGGGAGCTTTCGTGCTTTCTGTGTAAATGTTGGTATGGCACTAATGTGCTGCTGTGACTGGTCTCTCTGCTTTCTGAACGCTCTGCTGAATTACACAGATACTTTCTTGGGTGACAAACTCCCCTGGAAACGCTTTCTCGGCTGCTCTGTCGGTGCGGTGTGATATGTGATCACCTCTATTGTGCTAAAGCTGTACATCGAGGCTGAGAGGCAGCAGGAAACTTTAACACTCTTGCATCAAAATGATCACAGAACAAAGAAAATTCACATAAGCCGAAGCAGACGCTACTTTATACCATTCCCTCATATTGTTTTTCATATGTGGTATTTTTTCAATGGCTACTGAATTTAAAAGAATATATATAACATTACATTTTGTGAATTTATTTACGGTTCGATACGACAGCACTGACGGTCAGAAATGGTTGATTCATTTTCTATAACAGAAGCACTGACAGGAGTTCTGACTGCGAACCAAATCACAGGTTTATATTAACGCCCTCGTTCTATTACTATGGCGGATGCTTCGCATTTGTGTATAGGGAGTAGTTTTCTGCATGATGTTTATTTAACATTTATGGAAGGAGTCTCCAGTGTGAACGCTTTGTAACACTCAGTGGGTAAAGCTGTAGCTTTCTGACACGCGAAATTCTTCAGGACAGAGGCGCTTGTGTGTTCCGGTTTCTTTGTATCCATGTTTCTTTCTTATTAACTTAAACTCAGAAGTAAGAGAGCGACTATTATAGATGTACAGCTGTTATAACGTAAGTGATTAGAGGAACTAACTTCTCATGATTAATGGATATAAAGTATGTCATGTCATTTTTAATTAAATGAAATATTTAAACTTCAAGCAACTTCATGGTGATAACACTAACTCAGCTTCACGTCAGGCTGCATCTCACCACCCTGTTGGTTATTTTTCTGCACTGCACACAACGCTTTTCTGTTACTGATCACGAGCCAACCATAAAAATCCATGTTGATGAAATTTCATGGCTAATGTACTGTTTAGTGCTAGCACCTGATGGATGGTGAGTTAACAACATGCTTTTGAAGGTTCATTTACAGAACATCGAGCCATTGTACATTTTTTAACCCCATAATGAGAAATCTATGCTTTGAAGCCGAACAGGCAGTACAAGTCACACACAACGCGCGCGCGCACACACGCACACACACACACTTGACTCAAAGCCCATTTTCCCCAAAGCTTTTCTCTTCTCCTGAATGTTGAGCCCCCTGTAGATAACAGAACAAATCAGGTTTGCTGAATGTGAGATTAATAAGAAACGGGAGAATAAGGTTAAGCCTTTGATCCTAATGGAGAAGGTACACGTCACATGAGGGTTAACTTTTGTGCGCTTTCCAGAAGGCTGGATACATATTGATTCAGTGAATAATACTGAGAGTTAGAGCGAGAGAACAGAGATGTAACAATCCCCTTTGGGACGGGTTCCAAAAATTCCCTAAACCCCTAGGCACACCCATAAATATGTCTCACTTGTATCCTGACATAAGCATGCTTGTTTGGGATCCAGTTTAATGAATGCTGGAATAGGAACAAAAATAATTAAATAAATAAAGTGGAAGCTCATCTGCGGTTTTATGCCAGACAGTACTGCCTGAGGGTGAGAGCTTGGCATTACTGTGTTGCCAAATTAAGCACAGATCTCACCTTCATCTGAGCAAAGGGCATGTCATAACTGCCGACGTACAGCAGACCCACCGTCTGAGGGATCAACCTGCAAAGACAGAGTTACACAGTGAGAGCAATGATTTAAAAAAAAAAAAAAAAAAAAAAAAAAAAAAAAAAAAAAAAAAAAAAAAAAAAAAAAAAAAAAAAAAAAAAAAAAAAAAAAAAAAAAAAAAAAAAAAAAAAAAAAAAAAAAAAAAAAAAAAAAAAAAAAAAAAAAAAAAAAAAAAAAAAAAAAAAAAAAAAAAAAAAAAAAAAAAAAAAACACACACACATGTACAACCACACTACAATCAATGCTGTTCAAAGACACCAGATTCATATCAAAATCAAATCTCTTATTAGCCAAAAAGACATCCCAGAAATAACTGAGTGTCTATTAGAGCAGTCCTGTCGTGCATTGGGGGTGTTAAGATTAATTAAAGGGAAAGTGATGAGAAATAACACAATCAAGTTCAAATCTATCACTATCTGATTGCACACATGAAAGGCTCTTAGGTTGCAGTACGTCAGTAAGGTATAAAACACAACAAGAGCATGTTGCTATAGGAAATAATAAACGATGTAGAGGTGTGATGCAAAGTCACGGTTACCACCCTGAAATATTATCTTATAACAGCACTTCCTGAAGTGTTTTTTACAATTTCTTTATTAAAGAGTGACACGTCATAATTTTTTTTTCCATTTATAGGTACACGTAATGTTGTTTGACATCCACAAAACACCTCTATCCTGAAGGCTTTCCTGTGTCAGAATACATCAAAAAAAAAACAAAGGTATATATCTAACTGTCTAGCTGATACAATCTCTGACATTGGAGACTCATTCTCCAATGTCAAAAAACACAGAAAACCTCCCCATATCAACAATTACATGTTTTTTAATAAGGAATAATGCACGGTTATATGAAAATAATCCACATCGAAATGGTGTGGTACAACCTGGCGTGAATCGGAGGACCCCGTAGTGGATCATTTCCAATTTTTAATTCAATAATAATTTTTAAATGGTTATTATTAGATGTAATGTCATCGAACATGTGAGAAAAGATAAACCGAATCTCACAAATAAAATAGCATTGCGGTTTATTCGATACTGAGTGCCGCTGTATGGTCGCCTCTCACACAAATGGCAATGATTTAGAAATAAGCATACCTGCAACTGTGAATGGGAGGGGGGCTAGAGGGTACGTGAGGAACCTTTTCCAGTCGGGACAATATCCCCCAAATTAGAGGAACGCAACAAAAACAGCTTTCTAGCCTGACTTCATTTAAAGCCACACACACAACCCCTTCCAGTCCATTACTCTCAGATTGTCAGGACGTGCTTCCGGAGTGTGTCTGAAGGTTTGCTTAATCGCAGTGAGACCCAGCAGAGGCAATGAGGGGCTTCAGAGATCATCTGACAGCCTAAATACAGAGAAAGCTCACAGCTGGAGGCAGCTTGAACAATTCAGAGCTTGGAGAATTACTGGCTAAGGTTAAGGTTAGGATTTCAATCAGAAAGACTTTGGCCAGCCCAAAAAAAAAAAAAAAAAAAAGAAAGCGCACCAACAAAGGTTCAAGCCCACGGCTGACTCAGCCATGAGACAACAGCAGGTTAGAACTGGAGGTTCTGGTGCTTAAATTTACTGTAAGCATGCTATTGATGTGATGTGCAGGAACACCTACGAAAATGTTCGAACAGCGAACATGGGCCACCTCAAAATAAGAAAGGTCGCCTTTTCCTTTGTAAAAAGATAAACACCACATCAAGTGGAGAAAAAAAACTGCGTAATATTTCCAGATCCTCAGGAAATGTCTTGCATCTGAAGCAGATAACGTTTGCACTGTCCGTGTCAACGGAGCCGTATTGACATAACGCTCCAAATATAACTCATCCAAGAAATAGTGGCCCTGAGGAAGGCTGATGCTGTGTTTTTTTCCTCCAGGTTCAGATGCAACTGCAATACTGATGTAGGAATTTCTTCCACCAAATTTTGTGGCAGAAAGGCTGTAAATTGCCCTGTTTTGCTTTTCGCTTCCCTTATATGGTCATTATTTCCTCTTTTGGTTAGAACGTTGCTATGATTTCATATTTCACTATAAGTCATTCCTTAGCTCATTAGCTTCCTCTGTGCTGTTATTAGACTTATACTCATCTCTGATTTTGGACTGACTGTATTTTGAACCCTTGCTGGATGAACAGATGATAATTACTCGATTAACCCCAGTAAAACACGCTTCAAACCCGCAGTTGCCTCCTGCACGTCAATCCCGCACCCACATTTTCCAACTATTAGCCTTCGGAAACCATCTTTAAAAGTCAAAAACCCTCTGGCTAACCTCCAATGGACGCACATCTCAGATGCATTATGCCTACATGAAGCATCAGCACTTTCTCTTGCTTACTCTCTTTTAGCATTTCAGACAAATAAATATGTAATGATCAATATTTCCCTCATTTATTATGGATCACTTTACACAAGCTGATCAATAGCAGGGCTTCAGATCCACAACCTGGCCTGACCCACAGCTAAGTGAAGTACTTGGGTCTCTCAGAAGAATTAGGATACCATAGCACTGTTACAAACCAATTTCTAAATGCTGAATATAATTTTTTTTTCCGTTCAGTTATCTTCTACTGTGCTTTAGGTATTGCTTCTGCAATGCAAACTTTTTGCCTGAGAACAACCTTTTTTTAAGCTATATACTGCAAAATGCGAGTTTTATTTATTTACTTTTTTATTCAAATGACAAATGACGTAACATAGAACAGGATCCTGTGCTACTGATGCAGTTTCTTATAAAAAAAAAAAATAATAAAAAAAATAATAAAAATACAATGCAAATGTTACTAAGAGCTCCAGAACCCAATACGTAGCCCTTGCTAAGCCATCAAGAGTCCCGTTATTCTTGTTCCATCTTGAAAAGGCAACGCTGGAGGCCTTGATTACAAAATGTGCATGACCATTTTCATGGCACTTTCCATTACATCTGTAAGGTTACTTGACTGTTTAATGCTTTAAGTACTCAGAAGTGAAACAAAGCCCTTCTAATTTTTTTTTTAATCCATGACCACCACGAGAGACAAAAGCGTCTTAAAATTACACAAAATCACATAGCTAGGTTAACAGAAAATAATCTGCAGATTTGAAATGGGACGGCTGGGAAAATACTGTTAAAGATTTCCCTCAAATCAAAATCAAATCTGGAAATGGCTCTTCCTTGGACACTGAGACAAATCTGACTTGTTGCCCTAAAAAAGCTTCGGTGAATTTGCTGAAGATCATGAGAAGAAGAAAAGTAAATAGTGATACTGATTGACAAGGACAGATTCAAAGCACAACCCTGTTACCCAGATTACACATTTAAAGCCAATTATTCATTTTTTGAAAATCTAGTTTATTTTAAAACCCTGGCAAAACAGGGATGGGTGAGATGGTTTAACACATTTCTTGAATGGCCAGATGTAAATTTTCTTAAATTCAACACTGAAAAATTATTTGTATGAACGACATGTTGGTAACCTTGAAAAGAGTGACAGTCACTGCACAAATTACACAGAGGTTTATCATCTGACTGTGTTGAAAGAAGGACAATCCTTGCTTTATTTGGAATTGAATATCCACCGTTAACTTTACATTTAACACCTGAGCGCAGATTGAGAACAGAAGGCGTTTATTTCTGTGAGAAGCTGATTATATCATGCAGCACTGCCTACTACGGCCAATGTTCCATGTGGTTATTAGTGAGTTCACAAGTAAGTTTAAATAAAACCTTTCGCTTAATTAAATGGAGCTGAAGTTACAAAATGAGCCACTTGAATATTACTCACTGGGAAGATTTGCTTCTTGAGGTCACACGCCTTGTATCAGTGGCAAGGGTCCAATTTAATTGGCTCTCAATTTCAATACCGCTCAAATAGCTTTTGATTCTTCCGCTCCTAAAGCAGGCAGCAAACATCACAGCTCTCAAGTGGACAAAAACAGCATAAATAGTTCGGACAACAAGTTCAAGGCCGGATGCATTAGTATTCCAGTGGCAGTTTAACACTCGCCGTACTATTTCCCGTCCGTCTTTCTCTCTCACGCTGCCAGGGATCTGTGCCACATCACAGCTAGGGCTGATGTGCTTAACACTCTCCTGCCTTGTCGTATAGAATTCCACATGCGATATGGACCATGTGGACTCCATTTCAGATGCTGTAAAGCAAATGCAAATTATTCAATTCAATTCACTGCTAGATTGCTGGTGACGGTAGCCATCATCCCAGGCAGAAAATAAAATGCATGACACACTGGAGATCTTTGTGCACTCACTGTGACTACAATATATTCATCGCTAGCATGATTATTCCTGGCGCTTCAGGAGCAATGCTGCTCTGTGATTCTGTGCATAAGCATGTACGTATGTATCGTGACCAAACAAGCTTTTTAGAGCATGTACATTTACTTATTTGGCAGACGAGCTTGAGCTGAGCAGATGAAGGTTTCCAAGCTGTAGGTATTCAGAGCCTTGCAGCAGAGGGACTAAGGCTATTCACTATCCGAGCCTGGAAAGCCAGTGATAAAGGCAAAAAATCAGCTGGATATCCAGCGAGCATTTCACTTGGACGCTTTTTGAGTTGCGTAGTATTGCGTCAGCACACTGCAAAAAAAAAAAAATATATATAAAAAATCTGAAAAAAAGTCTTGAAGAGATCGGACTAACCATTATCTAATAGTACCTTGAATTGTGCAGTACCACAATAAGCATATTGTGGCAAATTCTATGTCGCTTTAGAGGAATGAAACCATATAATTAAATGGATCAGGTTACACCGTTTACAGGTCAGTGAGTTAAAAATACAAACAATGTTTGCTTTCACTTTTTCCTTTCAGGAACAGCAGGTCTACTCGCACAAGCTAAGCTTGAGTTCCTTTTCATTAGGCTTTTTGTCTTTGTCGTTACTGCTTCTGTGAGCCCCTTGAAAATAATGAAAGGAAAGTGTAGGGTATGAGAGATTATAAAAGGATGAGACAGAGTAGGAGGAAGTGAGGGATAGCGTGGGTGGGAGCGACAAGTGCTTTACACATTTCTCTGTTGCTTGGCAGGGGCAGACACGGACCCATAACCTCAGTGCCTAACAGCCCTCTTCATCACAAGAGCTTTGTGAGAATCAACCTGCAAGCTAAGCTCTCGGGTCCAGTTTAACATCTAGCAGCACTGTTTTCTGCTTTCTCGAGTCACAAAATCACAGGAGTTTTTCCTTGTCTAAATGTCGAGCACGCAGGTGGTAACCCGTACTGGCGTTGCTTCACTACCAGTAGAATGGCAGAGGTTCTAATGGAGGTTTCTCAAGTTGCATGTGTGTGCGTTCATGGGTACACTGCATGGTGGAGGAGGACCACGTCCACTTGTGTAGGAGGTATTGATCTGTTTACTTGCTTAACACAGAACCTCAAATTCCTCCCACCGTGAATTACTTAGGTAGATATATATATCATATCATATATCATATATATTTCACTGCTCAGGATTTTCTGTTTCTATCATTAGTCTCTACAGTAGACTAAGAGCATCATATGCCTCAAATGCCAGATAAGGCTAGTGAAAAGTCACAAAGCTCTATTAGGAAGACCTATAAAACCCTGGTATTTATAAACACCTGCTGGCAAGAAGCTTCTAATTACAGAAGTTAAAAAAAAAAAAAAATTCAATATCTAGGGCAGAATAAAACTTATTACATTACAGAGTAATGAGGTGAATTAAACATGCTGTTACCATTTGCATATTGTAGTGTATATGGTAGGGGTGTGTGTGTGTGTGTGTGTGTGTGTGTGTGGATGTGCGTGGGTGTGGGTGTGGGTGTGAGTGTGTGTTTTGATGATGCTGACTCACCCTTCTCCTCCAACTTTTGAGATCTTCAGTCGAAAGTCCACAGAATTGTGACTGGGAGGTTTCCACTTCAGGATTTCATCGCAGCGGCCCGGCTTATATTTCTGCTCGGTGAGAAATAAAAAAAAATTTAAAAAAAAAGTTTAAAGGTTTCAGAATTTTTAAACTAATAGATTTGCATAAGTCACTGTGACATCATGCCTAGAATTTAAAAGAAAAAGGTTGATATTTCATGATGACCTGGAAAGTCATGTTCCATCATTTTATAACATCACAAACCAGAGCAATGAACAGCTTGACAATTTGTTGGTTGAATGTTGATTTAATGTTAATACAGAGGGAAGTTCTTCCCCTAACCAACTCAAATGATCATTCAGGGGTAGAAGAGAACAGGAGAGAACAAGATGACTACTAAACCATGCCCGTGATGTAGATGTAGAAGGAGTGTCGTGGTTTCTAGCACTGCTCTCATCTTCGAGCTCTCTGAAAATGAGAGAATGGCTCGTGGAATGAGTGCAAAAATAAGGCCAAGAAAGAGAGAAAAAGACAGAGAGAGAGAGAGGAAGAAAGGGATGGTGTGGGAGGAAGAGAAGATTTCCCATTTGTTTAGGAGTGACTTGCAGGGCTCTTCATCATATGAGCTCTGTGCACAGCTAAACACGCGTCTGTTTGGTGGATGAACACCTACAAGGATCATCTGCTGAAGTGCTGTCCCAAGCTCCCAAGACACAAACCCAGCTGCGTATGGACGGTCAATTCTGGTTTAAAACATCTTTTAAAAAAAAAAAAACGCGATACTGATTACCACATTTGTGAGGAGCTTAAATCTCACTGCACATCCCAGCTTTATAATATGTGAGCATGCCAAAATGCCATCCTAGAGGCAATAATACTGCCTTCAAACCCATCAGTGTGTTCTACCTCGGCTGGGAAAAGTGTATCTCCGGATTTAAAGGACAGCATGCATCAATCTCTCTTCATTCCTGTGGGCTACACAATGTTTTTCTGACATCTGCGTTTTTCTGACATCTGCGAATATTCCTCTGTTTCACATATTATTGAAGTTGCTTTTCAAAAAACTTCGAAAAACATTGACATTTGGCCCAACTTCCGCACCTGGAAGGATTTCTGCGCTATGCACTAAGCCCCTCTCAGGGCCTGATGTGTGTAACTTAGCAACCACAGAGGCACTGATTGCTCTTAAAGGGGCCATTACATCGTTTCTTGCCCGTGTGCTGGAGAGTGGGCGAGACTCACGATTTCCAATAAACCCATTCGAACGCACTGAGACGACTGGCAGATTTCCTCAAAGTGAGAATTTAATGCATTCTGTTAGGTTTATGTGTGAAAAGTTCATTATGATAGAGTCTGTTTGAGTCATTACCCATTTTAATCAAGAAACAAGAGTGTGAAAACACTTGAGTTGTAGTTAATTAACACCATGTTTTTATATTTATATATTTACTAGGCCAAAATTTTCTATATTATAATTATTATTATTATTTATTATTATTATTAAGAAGTAGGGGGGGAAAAGAAGAAGACAAAGAAGAATTTGCGACTTTATTTATTCATTCACTGTTTAGGATGTGACAAGAGTTAGAGAGCCCTAAGCATAGTAATTCAGCCTATACATGTCTGAATCTCCATAAAGACACTGTTCTGGGATGCTTTTCTGCTCACCAGGGTTATAACTAGTGGTTTTTTTTCGAGTTACTGAAGTCTTCCTGTCAGCTCAAAGCAGTTTGGCGATTCTCCACTGACCACTCGCATCAACAAGGAGTTTCCACCCTTAGAACTGCTTCTCATTTATAGACGCTGGTCTGACTTGTGTCAAATGCAGCAGATCCACTTTACCCATCATTTCAGCTCTGTGAGATTGCGAGCCCAAACGTGCTCGCTACACTACAGGTCTGCTGTTAATTCCAGATAGTGTGAAATTGAGTACTAGTGTACCATGGGCTGCTGCAATATTGTTTTTAGTAAGTTTGCATGGGCTGAATGAAAGCGAGCCATGTTTGGTCTGTTGGCCTTGAGAATTCACACTGGAGTGGTTTTACTCCATAGTGTCTCAGTGCTGGCGCATCCATCATGAAGTTCCAAGAGCCTTCACCTTTGTTTCTTGTGACATTCACGGCATTAAGGAAAGCCCAGAAAACTTACTGTGGGACCTTAAGAAGCAGTAGTAACTTAAGAAGTTTTGAATGAGGGGATATTGAAATGCCACCTGATGAGGCATTTACTTGGATAACAATATGTAAAAGTAAACACAACCACCTTTTTTTGTGATTGGCAAGTCACAAAGTCACCCGTTCCTGTAAAAGCACACAGTGACCAGTAATAAACACCCTCTGCTGCATGTAACATTGTCAATCTCAGAAACCCTACAACATAAATCTAATTGCTAATCTATTTCTGGCAAAAGTCTGTTCGATAACTGCTTGATAGCATGTCTACAGTAAAGGACCATTTCCTCTAGCTGTTTGGTGCAGGCATCCTCAGGGACACCTCAAATCCTGTTGCAGGCCCCCAACACAGGAAGAGAGCCATCGACCCACACCCAGCCATGACCATGCCACACAGGATCTCTAAATAAAGAGACAAGCTGGTGGTGACTTGCGACAAAGGAGAAACTGCTGTTAGGAATGAAGACCTCTGGACACACAGGTTTACTTTTCCCTTGTGTGTGGATTGCAGGCAGCATTAACTTTGCAAAGGACATTTCTGTAGTCAGGACTTCACACTTAAATAAAGTCACCACTCAACACTAAAATTTTACAGCTATTCTGTGCCTTTAGCAAGAAAAAAAAAAAAAAAACCTCACCTTATGGTAATGAAGTGAAGGTGTTAGCGTGAAGGATGAGCCTTGTGCTTATAAGGACTGTGCACTTTTATTGAAAGAGCTCAAAGCTTCTTTTTTCCCCCCAGAGTTAGCTGAGGTAGCGCGGTTAGAGCAGAGAGAAAGACATGCAAAAAGACAGATAGGGACAAACGAGCGAGAGAGGATGCTTTCACACTGTGTCCTTCCTGTTGTATATCTGATGTAGTGATGTGTGTGTGTGTGTATGTGTGTGTGTGTGTGTGGGCAAGGGCTTTGAAAAGAAGCTGTGCAAAATGTCCCTATCTTTCACAATAGGCACTATGAGTAGGAACAGCAAGGCCCTGTGCTTTGGTCATCTCGTAATACACACGCAGTCCAGTCACTGAAGGAAACAGGATTAAATGGACAAGATATTGCTCTCTCAAATCACCCAAAAGTGTTAGGTGCAAATAAAGCATGTTACGTGGTGAGTGTTTTGGAAAAGGAGTGTGTGTGTTTGGATTTGGATTTGAAATAAATCAATCAAGATGTGATCGAAGTGTAGATTTTCAGCTTTAAGAGGTTCCACAAAAATATGGCATTATATATACATACGTACACACACACACACACACTATATATATATATCATAAATTTGTCGTCACTTCATTGTTTGTCTTATACACAGCAGCGTTGTGTATGCATGAGGTGCAGAGCGTGAGAGCGAGAACCTTCTGACTAATGCTCGTGACTTTGCCGAGAAAATGAACTGGTAGAATTAGTGAAGAACAAGGAATGAATCCGCCATGCAGTCATTCTGCATAACACACCTTGCAGGTGATGTGAAAGTTGTTTCTCTGAGGCGAGGCTGCGCCGCATTGGGGATGTACTGTCTCTTCAGCAGTGACAGTATAAAGATGGGAGATCAGTCTTGATCATTTGCCATCAGAGGATAGAGCGCCCATCTGTTCTGCACAGGAAAACGCTGTGCCCTACTGTTCATCCCAATAAAACTCTGGAAATTTGCAGCACATGGGCAACATTCTGGAATAATCTGGACACTTGTCAGTGCCATCTGTCTCTGTCCCTTTGGTAATGTGGACAATTTCATGGCCTGGTCATGCACTGGGGCACAACGGTCAGCTTCCCTAATACAGAGGGCACGATAAAGCTTATTCCCATACCTCCAGGCAAGCTGGCAGCGTGCTTGCTCTGGTCGTTGTCTAGGGGAAGACGTCTGCAGTGACTGAGGGAATCTGCTGCTGTCTTAATTAATCCATCTTCGAGCAAGAAATGATGTGTGTTATTAGATTTTTCAGTGAGTAAATTACTCATGTTTTCTTAATCCAGGTAAACATCACAGGCTTTGGAATGGAGAGACTGCCTGTGGTTGCTGCACTGAGTCAATATTTAAAACAGAAATATCTGGAAAGCACACAAATTAGTCACTTTCTCTAGCTAGAATTTATGTCGTCTTCTTCTTCTTCTTCCGGCTTTTCCCTTCAGGGGTCGCCACAGCGAATTATCACTCTCCACCTTTCCCTATCTTCTGCATCCTCAACACTTGCACCCACTAGCTTCATATCCTCATTTATTACCTCCATATACCTCCTCTTTGGCCTTCCTCTTCGCCTCCTGCCTGGCAGCTCCATGTCCAACATTCTCCTACCAATATACTCACTCTCCCTCCTCTGAACATGTCCAAACCATCTTAATCTGGCCTCCTTAACTTTGTACCCAAATCGTCCAACATGAGCTGTCCCTCTGATGTACTCGTTCCTAATCCTGTCCAACCTCGTCACTCCCAAAGAGAGCCTCAACATCTTCAGCTCTGCTACCTCTAGCTCTGCCTCCTGTCTCTTCCTCAGTGACACTGTCTCTAAACCATACAGCATGGCCAGTGTACTGACATAAATTTCAATACTTTCAAAGTTAATCTAATACACCACCTAGTGCATTATAGGGCATTTGGTTAAAACTGGTGGTGAGCGCTGGAAGTGGGATTCTGCGAGTTGCGACAAAAAAGTTACGCAAGAGGGAGGTTATTACTTTAATGCAGGAGTATGCGTGCTGTTAGATATGAAGCTTGTGGGACAAAGACCATGTTCATTCACATGTGATGCACTTACAGCGTTCACTCTTCTACCTTTAGTAAACGCCCTTTAAAACAGTGGTTTGTATTAGGCCACTAGTTCGTTTACATTTTGGGGAAATAGAACCATTAGAAAATACAAACAAAAATATTAACTGCACGACCTGCACGATCTCTAGCTGAGATCAGTTACATCACTTGAGTGATGTAGCTGATGTTGAAGAACTGCCAGGGCCTGAATTCACACCAAACCATGATGACAGGTTTCTCTTGGGACATTAAAAAAAAAATACCAATAAAAACTAAACGTGAACATGCTGGTTTAGACCATGCCCATTTCAGGTTTGAGTTTTTGGAGATACAGGCACAAATAGGGCTTTGAGTTACAACCCTTGTGTAGTAATACTAAATAAAATGTTACAAAATTCCATTATCTAAAACTTTCTATAAGAGAGTACAATTTTGATCTTTTTTTTAAATTTCTGTCCTTTTTAGTCCTTGTCTCTTTTACAGCCTTATAACTTGTCCTTATCTCTTTTACAGCCTTATAACATGTAAAAGTTACAAACTCCCCCCAACTCCAGCCTCTCTAGGGAGGGGGGGAGAAGAAGAAGAAGAAGAAAAAAAAAAACACACTACCCCCTTCTACTCCAGACAAAGAGATATGTTAAACCAGTGGCAAAATTAATAATATCTATCTCCGTCCACATCAATTACTTCAGGGCTCTTCAGCGACTCTACATTTGGGGCGGACGTGTAATATTGCTCGCGTCTTTTGATAGATATTCTTCATAAAGCCCAATGACAAAGCTAATTTTCTTGAAATGTCCTTGTCTCACAGACACCATTTCACATTTAAATGGCTATACCATGACTTGTAAAGTACCTGTAAAGTAAAGTATGTACAGAGAAAGAAAATGAAAAGCATAATGTATGTGTGTCATTGTGTTTCTTTGGTGGGGGGGGGATTTAGTGCAGTTTCATACACATGGTGCAAAGAATACCATCTGGAATGTGCATGATTTGCTAACGCGCCATCTGCAGTGATGACATTCTCTTTTGTAATTAACACCCCACCCTTTTCTCCATCTCGTTCCTTTTCTCCCTGCGCAATCACTGGCATTCACAAAAATGCAAAGAGATTGTCCAAGGACAGAAACAGCTCTGCTCACCCGTTTTGCAATATAGCAGCTCGCTTTACTCTCAATAGCAACTATGGACATGAAGCCAAAAAAGTATGCATTTCCCGACTCTCAGTGTGCAGCGTCTGTTATCTCTGTGCATCTCTGATTGCCAAATTCCCCGCTCTCACTTCACCTCAAAGAGACATCTTTCTCTGATTGAGCCATACTGCCGCCCACTCCCAGATTTCACTGTCCACTCCATTGTATATTTTTCTATAGTCTGTGTGATCAAACTCGTTCCTTGAGTAATGGCTTGCGTGTATCCTTTACCATATTCGTACTTTAATTAAAGCATTAAAGACATGTTGGTGTCTCTGTGAATGTCTTTTCACAGCAAATAAAAAGTGCATCAACTAGCCTCTTTGTCGAACACCAAAGTCCTTCTTGCGCCTATATATCTTGCAGTCTCGTATATCTTGTAGTAAAAGGTCAGTTTGGTCATTCAAACAGTGACAAAGCCAATCAGGTTTCTGATTTACATCAATGTGCTCATTCTAAAATGTTATAGGCACCATGTTTGCCAAGAAAACATCCCTACAGCATTACACCACCACCAGCAGCCTGAACTGTTGACACGACTGACATGAATCCATGGATTCATGCTGCCACCGCAAAAATTCCAAAAATGTCTGCGACTGGTGAAATTTTCTGAGAGGGGATGTTTATTTTTCATTCTGGAAAGGGAACCCGGTGCCACCTCGAGGCTCGATGTCAGGTGTTATGTGTTCCGAGATGCTTTTCTGCTCACCACGGTGGTAGAGAGTGATTATCTGAGTTACTATAGCCTTCCTGTAAGCCTGAACCGGTCTCTGACGTCTCTCATCAACAAGACATTTCTGTTAACAGAGCTGTTTTTTTCTTTTCCACCACTTCCCGGTTTTCTGAGTAGGCATACTAAATTGTC
>CM041004.1:5995534-6044520 GCA_022985145.1 Pangasius djambal
GTGGAAAAATAGTTTGGAAATAGTTTTTGTCAAGAAAAATGGCATTCACGCAAAAATTAAGTATGTCACATGACAGAATTTATTCATCTGTCAGGGGGAAGAATAGGGATGTGCGCGCCATCCAACACATCATAAACCTGTGGCACGAGACACGCCAAGGAATTACAGTATTCAATTTCATTGGCTTCCACTATTGGCAGCCTGATATAACGCCGCATTAATTTTTCTTAAGTAGCTGCACACAGCATATACACACATCAGTGGAAGTTATTTGGAGCCCTATCAGACGAGAAACTGCTCCATTCTCACACCGTCTTCTGATATTTCGTACAATTGCAATTACAATTATTTGTGAAATTAAAATGACAATAAGCTGGCCAATTTCAATTAATTGTCTCAATACTGTCCATTTTACAAAGATTTGAGGACATGTGGAACACCAATAGAACAAAAATTGCGATATACGCAAAATTATGTATGGAAACGGCTCAAGGGCAGATTTCTTTTGTTTTTTTATTTTTTTATTAGGACGACGTCATCACGCGCACCATTTTATCGGTAGAAGGCCAACTGGCCAACAGGCGGGAGCTGCAAATTTCGCAAACTTTTTTTTTTTTTTGGCTATTCACTCTTTTGAGCCCGGAGCTCCATTTAGCTGCATCTTCATGAGTATACATGTATGTATGAGTACATATATATTGTCCAAATTGTACATATTGGTCCATCACATTACTAAAACCATGTGTTACCACTGTATATGCTCAAATAATGTTGACAAAAAAAAGACTAGCTCTACAAAATAAGATTTGTGCGCGTGAAGACAATTCAATTTTACAATTTGTTTCTGTCAATCTGCAGACATTACATTTTCCGACAGACGTCTAAATAGTCCAATATCCACTGCGGCAGCTGGCCATCATTATATATGGAATCTATCCATGGTTCCTGAAAATATTGTCAATCATCTCAAGATTATAGTAGGGTCAGCTTGCTTTGCTCATCTGATAATCTGATCATTACATGTCTACAGGTTAAAGTTTTAATGGTTGTTACACACCCACAAGAGACAAACTACAAGCAATACAAGACTTGTCGCTTGCTAGTGTGAAGGTAGGCTACTGAAAGATGATAAAAGGAAAACAACTACATCCCAGGGTTCGACTCAGATGCTGCTAAATGGATCTTGGTAATTACAGCTTTTGTGATCATCACACTGCAAAGATCAATGATGTGAGAATAATTAACAAATGATATACTGGACAGGTCCAGTGAAAATGTGTGAATGTTACTGGTTTCCAACTGAATAGCAGAATAGAATAGTGCACTAGATAAAAGACTGCCTGCTTCTCTAGGTCCATTGCTGAAAAGAAAATCTTTCAACAACTACTCTCAGTTACCTACCATAATATGGTCTTTCAATTTGTATGAATTTGCAACAATTTGCTATGTTGGCTCAGTAACATATAATGTTATATAAATACCATACAATGGTAGCAATGGGGGAGAGAGAGATAAAGAGAAACAGAGAGAGAAAGAGAGAGAGCTACCACAAACAGGAAGTTCAGACGAGAGGTTTATCCGACACCTAGCAGCTCCCTTGTGAACTCGTTCTTCCTGGACTCTTCAATAGCTGACTACATTATCTGAAGTGTGACAGAAAAGGCTCGAGTCCAACCACGCTGCCCTTTCCACTTCCCCTCCCGAGAGAGGATCTGTCTGTAAAAGGAGCAAGGATATTCTAACACCTGCTCATTTCTCTAAGCCATAGTTTATGGAAGTGTAAAGATCATCTGCCCTTTCGAGGTTATGATGAAACCCGATGAAGCTCTATAGCACCTGGACTGAAGGGAAACACTAGAACTGAAATCAAGGACTGGTGCAGATGATGATGATGATATAAGGCCACAATTAGATATTCATTAAAAATAGCTTTATAATAAGCAGTTCGCTTAAGCTGGCCGTCTAAAATTATTCTTCTCACACATTCTACTACCCTACAGGAAGAAATATATAACCACTAAAATATCACATTCAGGATAGAAATTCCCACATATGATATGGTACCTTGGGTGGATATTGTTAACCTCCAGGTCTGTGGGCAGAAACGCCTTGTTGACGAGAGAGGTCGCAGAAGAATGGCCAGACTGGTTCGAGCTGATAAGAAGTCTACAGTAACTGAAATAACCACTCTTTACAACCATGGTAAGCAGAAAAGCATCTCCGAACACAAAACATGCCTAACCTTGAGGTGGATGTGCTACAACAGCAGGAGATCACATCTGGTTCGACTAGTGCAAGACAAGAACAGAAATCTAAGGCAACAGGGAACAAAGTCACCCAAACTGGACAGCTGAAGATGGGGGAAAAAAAAGTCGCCCGGTCTTATGATTCTCGGTTTCTGCTGAAACATGCTGATAGTAGTGTTAGAATTTGGCATCAACAGAATCAATCCAGGGACCCAACTGGCCTTGTGTCAACAGTTCAGGCTGGTGGTAGTGATGTAATGGTGTGGGGAATGTTTCCTTGGAAGAAGTTGGGCACCTTAACACCAATCAAGCATTGTTTGATCACCAGTCTGAGTATTGCTGCTGATCATGGCCACAATTTATCCATCTTATAATGTCTGCTTCCAGCGTAATAATGTCACAAAGCACAAGTCACCAATGTATTTCAGTGGCCTCCCCAGTTACCGGAGCTGAATCCAATAAAGGACTTTGAGATCTGGTAGAATGAGAGATCGGCAGCATGAATATTCTTCTGACAATTCTGCAGCAATTATGTGTTGCAGTCATATCAACAGGGACCAGAATCAAAAGGAATGTTGCCAACGTCTTGTGGAATTCATGCCACCCAGTATAAGTATGGTGCTCCATACTGCACAAGAAGACTGGCTAAATAAGGGGGCGGGGGGGAGCAGATTTGTGGAGGGATTAAATTTATTGGAATTCAGCCAAATTTTAAACTGGGACTTAAACCTAGTTTTGAATGCGTAAAGTCTGTGTGACTAGTTAAATCTTTACAGAAGGAGTTAGTGATGAGGAACTCCTCAAGAGCGGCCAAGGATACCAAATCTACGGAGTCATGAGTGCAGGTCAATTGGCAGAAAAGGAGAAGAACAGATCAGCAGGAAAGAGCGAGATCGAGAGCTTTAAGTATGGAGGAGAATTTGGAGAGGATGTGTTGTTCTATGCCTGTGCAGCTTGTGAAGTACAGGTGCAATATGCATCAGCCTAATGCAGAACCATCACAGGAGAGATGGAAAATGTCATACACATCCATGGGATGTGAGTCATAAAGCAGGATTCATACACCCACAGGTGCATACAATTCATCCCAAAACAGCCCCAAGCCCACTAATGGCCTGATGCTTCAAGCAGGCACACATGGAGAAGAGAGAGAGAGAGAGAGAGAGAGAGAGAGAGACAGACAGACAAACAAACAGACAGAGCGAGCAGTATACTGTGGCACATGTCAGTGTGTAGATATTAGCATGTGATAGTAAAGTTAGCCACCATGATTTGTAGATGATTCATGGGGCCTCATTGTGTGGATGTCATTTATAGCCTGACACGAACAGGAACGTGTCTAAAGACATTTCTGAAGCCATGACTCATTCTCACGATGCATGTTAAGGGAGGGGTAAGACTGAGTGCACATGTTAAATTTTATGCTCTATATCACATGCCGCCTGCAACTCTTGGCCACGCAAATACAAGCTACACTATGCTAAACTGATGAGACCTGGAATGTACCATACACAGGAAGGCGGAAGGGGAAGACTTGAGTATCTTCAATTGAATCCGAGTAATCAGCTGTACTTTCATTTGCTCTTCTCCTTTGTCCTAAATGTTTGAATGCAGTCTGAATATTCAGACAAGTGTTAAAGTGTGTCATCTGCAAAACTGTGATTTTAACTGGAGCAGAATGTCGAGTGATTCACAACGTGCTTGGAACTCTGTGGTGAGCTCATCAAGTTCGGGTCCAAGAAGCCCAGCTATGTCCTTTAGTAGAAAATGGTGCTGGATCAACCATAGATATGGCCCTTATCTTTCTTCATTGAAAAGGTATTGGTTTGTGGCCTGATCACTCAGACTTCAACAAAACAGCATAAGCCACTTAATCTACAGCCTCAAACAGACGTGAACAGGCAGTGAGCATAGTCTTCAGATCTGCCTTGATGACACTTTCGCACATTCTTGGCACATACTTGGTTCACCAGCTGCATGCTGCCACGTGGGAGGTTTCCACACATGCTAAGCACTTTTTCACTAAGTTTTAGCTGTTAAAAATCTACTTTTTATTGTAGAAATAAATATATACATACACTTCAACAATACTAATTCACAGCAAGGTACCAGTTTATCAGTATCAGTTGTTGTCTGAATGGGACAGGGGTGGCTGAAACATTGTTATCCATCAGTAAAAATCAATATACACAGGCATGAAACAGTTACACACACACACACACACACACACACACACACTGAAAGACAGACAGGTGGCACAATTTGTCCACAACTATGCTGTGGCTCTCCTGAATAGCAAACAGTTCAGGCGAGTTTTGTGATTTCCACATCTTAGCAAATGTACCTTTTTCCATCACCACATTTATGACCACTGAATGAAAGTTTTTGTTTTTTTTTTAGATTTTTCCCCCCATATTTCTCCCCAAAATGGTCACCTGCCAATTCCCACCCACCAGCTAACCCTCCCCTACTGTACAACAGCTACCATCCAGCGAGCATGAAGGCTAATATGTGCTTCCTCCTACATGTGCTTCAATCCAGCCTACTGCATTTTTTCAAACTGCTGGTCTTGCTGCATCAAATGGCTGTGTAACACACTCGAAGGAAAGAGCTCTGCCCTCTTCCTCATACATGAGCTCACAGATGACCATGATTGTCTAGTGTTGCTGTGATTGACAGGAGAGAGAGGGTATGCCATCCCTTCCACCCAGAGAGCACAGCCAATTTCACTCTCTAGTCTCCCGGCCATGGATGCCTGTGGCATTGTCGGAATTCAAACTCGCAATCAATTTTGATTGAAAAAATTTTGCTTTTTGGTTCCTTGAATCCTATGTGCAGCATCAAACCAATGCATACATACATGTCAAAGTGGCCACACGGTAATGGTTAGTTTGGAATATTTTAACATGATTGATTAAAAAGCCTGCAAATATCTAACCCCAAATGTAATAGAAGATGTGCAGGACTGAATGATCAACACTCACAAATCATGATGATTACACAGTCAGAATATGCGCCACTGAATCTTTTATATATCAGATTAGTGGCCGGCATCATTTCTCCTCCCTTAAAGCATATAAAACTGATCTGTTTTACTTCCTGGTTTGGCTGATCTAATGTTCCTTGGTGTAGGAGGAGGTGAAGACGTGTCATACACTCACACACAAACACACACACAACAGGAAAAGGGATTGAGAAGAAAGGGAGTGAAATAGAAAGTGAGGCAGAAAATGAGACAGACAAGAAGAAAGGTGGCAGCAAAGGAAAAAAGAGAGCTAGAGAGAGAGAGCGTGTGTGTGTGTGTGTGTGTAAGGTAAAACGAGTGCATGAAAGCAGTCGACATGTAAGCGTCTGAACTCTTCTGTGGGCGGTGAGGTGAGTTCAACTGTCTGTGTGGTGTTGCCGGGGGGCTCTGCCAACACAATCCCCGATTCTCTCTCTCTCTCTCTCTCACACACACACACAGACGCACCAGCCTGATCAGTCAGGCTAACAGGAAATCCTGACGCTATCAGGCTCCTCATATCCTCAGCCATTAAACTCTTAATAATGCAGCTCCAAGCAATCTGCCTCCAACTCCGCACGGAGAATCCAACGCCAGATGCAGGCAGGGCAATCAGCCAGAACTTGAAACAAACCTCCCCGATTCTATTAGAGAATTAAGCTGACTTAATTCTCTCAATTTCAATTGTGCACGCTGTTATTTACGGCCCACATTCACTTAGGCAGTCTTTTAATTCATTTATAAACACCACTCCCTCCAATATAGCCAAATTTTACATAGTACAATATACACCGATCAGCCATAACATAAAACCACCTGCCTAATATTGAGTAGGTCCTCCTTATGCCACGAAAACAGCTCTGAGGCATGGACTCCATAAGACCGCTGAAGGTGTGCTGTGGTATCTGGCACCAAAACTTTAGCAGCAGATCCTTTAAGTCCTGTAAGCTGAGGGCTCCATGGATCGGACTTGTTTGTCCAGCACATCAAACAGATGCTCAATTGGCTTAAGATCTGGGGAATTTGAAGGTCAAATCAACACCTTGAACTCTGCCATGTTCTTTCTATGTTCTTTCTGAAAGAGGCCACTGCCATTAGGGAATACCATTGCCTTGAAGGTGTGTACTTGGTCTGCAACAATGTTTAGGTAGGTTCATGATCATGCTTTTCCTCTAGATTAGAGGATTACTGCCTGGATGTTCCAGTAGGTGCATGAACAAGCTCCAGGTAGAATCTAATGATATCGAAGATAGAAGATATGACCACATCACCTCTATCTTATCCACACTACATTGGCTCCCAATCAAATTTCACATTGATTAAAATACCTCTATTGACCTATAAAGCACTGAATGGTTTCGCGTCGTGGTACCTGAGCAAACTTTTGGTCTTTTATGATCCGCCATACCTAATTTGATCGAAAAGTGCAGGCTACTTGTTGGTACCTCAAATAGCTCTGCCCCCTGCTGTAGCCTTCACTTTCTCTTACAAAGCCCCACAGTTATGGAACAGTCTTCCGAATAGTGTTCGGGACTCAGACACAGTCTCAGTGTTTAAGTCTGGGCTGAAAACATTTGTTTAGTCAAGCCTTTTGTGAATAGTTTTTTTCTTAGGTAAAGGAGCAGAACTGGAGGGTTCACAGGCATAAAGTGTTGTGGTGATCTGGGATGTTTGGATGCTGTTGTCCCCCCCACTCACTCACATTCACTCAGGTTTGTTGATGGTGGAGTGGCTGCTGTTTTATGTCCCATGGCACCCTCATGTCTGTGTTACCTTCTGGCTCGCCCTTTTAGTTTGCTGTCATAACTAGTCTTGCCAGAGTCCCTGCTTGCACTCTGTAGATATTTTTTTTTTTTTATATAACAATTAGCACAAAAATCGTGACAAAATTTCTCTCTCTCTCTCTCTCTCTCTCTCTGTCGGTCTACACATGCTATTCCTGAGATGCCAGTGATCCTGACCCTTTCTGGTCTCCGGACCTGCCTGATCCATCCTAACTTCAACAAAATAGACTTCATGTGTCAACTTTAATTAACTTTTGTGGTTACACAATTGCACTTTTTGAAAATATAGTATACAGTTTAGAAGGGAATTATTTATAATCACACTATCCGTCGTCACCCAAATGAGGATGGGTTCCCTTTTGAGTCTGGTTCATCTCAAGGAATTCCTCCTTGCCACTGACGCCTCAAGAAAGTTTATATCTTGAATTTATATATTTCTGTAAAGCTGCTTTGTGACAGTGTCCATTGTTAAATAAAATTGCAAATAAAGTTGAATTGAATAGGAAGGTGGTACATGTCATAGTAACATCCACATGAATACCAGGACCCAAAGTTTCACAGTGGAACATTGCCCAGTGCATCGCAGTGCCTCCGCCGGTTTGCCTTCTTCCCCTAGTACGCTCCAGTGCCATCTCTTCCACAGATAGGCAATGCACATGCACCCGGCTGGCCACATGATGTAAAAGAAAACACGATTCATCAGACCAGGCCACCTTCTTCCATTGCTCCATGGACCAGATCTGATGCTCACATGCCCATTGTAGGTAGTTTCAGCAGTGGACGGGGTCAGCATGGGCTGTGTCAGCCCCAAACGCAGCAAGCTGTGATGCACTGATATGATGTAGCCTGGCCTGAAGCGGATTTACTGTTACCACCCCAAAGGGTCTCGTTCTTCTTATACAACAGCAATGGGATGTTGTTTCTCTCCTTTTTCTTCTATAAACTCGCAGCGCTTTAGGTTTTTAGGTGTTTAAGGTCATGTGGTACAATGACTATGGTCACTGGTTGCAACAAATAACGAGGTGCTCTGTTTTAAGCTTGCCCGAGAGCAAATGCTGTAGAATCAATGCTGCTTGTGAAACAAATTGCACTGGAAAAAGAATCAAGATTGCAATTTTGTACTGAAAATTTCCTAGCCAGCTGCTGCTTTGCTGTGTTTTATGGTAGGCTCTATTGATGCCTGATTTGATTCACTAAAAGAAAAGGATTGACTTAATATTCAAATTCTGTTTGATTCAAGAAATGGATCCATTTCCGGCTGAACAATTTCAAACTCATTTCCCCTGAAGAAACAAAATGACACAATGATGAGCAAACTGTCCACAGCCGAGGAGCAATATGATCCATTTTTGATGAGACAATTTATGCATTTCTTGATCAGTGCACTCCTCGTAACAGAAACACTGAATGGCAGAAGAAAGTAAACACTGGCGAGGAGATGCTGGCAAGTTCAAAGTCAAATCCTAGCTCACAATCAGACGGCTGCAGATGACTCACCATCACAAATTAGTGGGATTTAAATGAGTGAGGTCTCTCTTGTCCCTGACCAGATGCATTATTCATTAATATGGACAAGAGCTCTTTGAATCATGAATAAATTAATCCTGAATTACAAAAAAAAAAAAAAAAGAGAGACAATTAAATTTTCGATGCTAAGGCAACTGCACTCCAGGTACGACACATGACTTTCACTACTCTGACAGAGATGGTTTGTTTAGCAAGCCAGGTGGTGACCTGTTGATTTGTTTGTTTGCTGGAGGGAGACGTGTACCAGCACTGTGTCAACCTGGATCTGTACAATGAAATCCCACCGAGACAATCAGAGAGAAAACACAGATGGACGACATGCCTCTCTATATGGTTAAAAAACAGAATTTAAAAACTAGACGACATAATAGAAAGTCTGTGTACGGCTGGTGCTCTTTTCTATGTCTGAATTTTTCCCATGTAAAATGCTGAACATTTTCATCAAAACGTGCCTACCGGGAGAAACGGAGATGAAAAAAAAAAACAGAAGTGCTGGGAGACTGAGTGGAGTCTTGAGTAGCTTTCATCTGCCAATATCAGAGATATGCAGATTGCAATGATGTGATGTATCTTTACGTTTCCATGGTTACTGCCTCATCTAGCGAAAAACAGCAAAGACGCATTGTAGTATCAGTGTCGTATTACAGCCTGAACAGGGACTTATAATGAACTGCACATTTGTCTGTGAAGTGAAGTGAAGTGAAGTGAAGTGACTTGTGGCCAAGTATGGTGACCCATACTCGGAATTTGTGCTCTGCATTTAACCCATCCAAGTGCACACACAATAGTGAACACACACACACACACACACCGTGAACACACACCCGGAGCAGTGGGCAGCCTTTTTTCAGGATGTTGTCTTTTGACGTTAACCATTAGGCAGTACATATCATTTTTAACTTTGTAACGCGTACATCTAGGGGCTCCCGATTGGCGATACGGTTTGGAGAATCCTAACAATGCCACAGCTATTGGTTAAGACCAAAGCAAGCAAAATTGGTCATGCTGTACGTGTAAGAGGGATTGCATAACACACACTCTTTCTCTCCTGTCAATCACAGAGACACTAGCCAAATGCTGTCTGAGAGCTCATATATGCGGAAGAGGACAGATAGCGCTTTCCTCCGAGACTGATGGATGGGAAATGGGAGATGTCCAAAATGGTGAAAAAAAATCTACTTTGCCAGAATTTTTCTCCTTTATAAACCAGGGAAAAGCTCGGCTGACATTGCATATCTCTCTCTCAAAACAGAGCTTTTGTCAAAACCGTGCATTCTTGATCGAATGCTCTTTTCATGTCTGAGCAACCTAGTGATCAGTAGCAATTTTTCCACTCTCCCCAGGGCAGGCAGTGTCAAAATTTTTCAGCCTATTAGGAAACAATGAAATGTACTATTCCATCATGCAAAGAGAATGTGACTGGCGGAACCGCTTCAGTCGTCTAGCAGCCTGGGAGTCTGGTAAAGAGACTATTAGGCCATGCCCACCAGATTCATCTGAGCAGCAAATTCAGATGGTTTTTGAGCAGTGCTTTATTAGATGTTAGAACACAGCGCTGTTGAATTCTCTCGCTCCGACTGCAAGGCTAATCACAGGTAAACATTAACGTGCTACGACATCTGTGATTGATCCTCGCTAACAATCACAAGGGTTCTGACACAAAATGGCGCCATAAATCTGAATTTTGGTGACGTTGTCAAGGTGCAGACTTCTGGATGTGTGAGTAACTGCTGGCATGAGGGCGTGAAAACAAGCATTTGTGAGATTATCATATTAATATAGCACTGATTATTTATAAAAAAAAAAATTTGTAAAAATTTAAATCTTTAAAAAATTAAAAAACTTCAGACGAAGAAGTTCATAATTATTCTGTCAATCCCATGAAGCAATTCCTTATAAAATGATTTACAGGCTATAAACTTAAATTGGTTAACTGATCCCACACAATTTAATCATTTTTTGACAGGATTTGTTTCACGTAAGCTGTTAAACTAATGCTGCTTCATCGCAAAATAATAATGAAAGACAGAAAGAGAAATGTAGTTTGTACTTCACAGTATTAATGAAGTTTAGGTTTTAATATCATAAGGGACTGTAGCTGCTTTTTGAGACAAGAAGAGACAAAAGATACAAGAACGGAGGAGAAGGGAAGAGATGACAGGAAACAAGGAGAGACAAGAAGAGAAGCAATGAGAAAAGATGAGACAAGGGGACAAGTGGTGGGAAGAGATGATGAGAATGAGAAGAAAAGAGGAGAGATGAGAAGTGAAGAACCGAGGACAGAAGCGACAAAAAGGGACAACAAACAAGAGAAGAGAAGTGAAGAGATGAGAATTGAAGAAACAAGAACAGAAGAGAAGCTCCGAGAAGTGACAACGCGAGATGAGAAGTGAAACGAGAAGAGACTAGAAGTGATTAGCAGTGAAGAGACGAGAAGAGATGAGAAAAGGTGAGAAAAGGGCAGAAGCAAGAGAGATAAGAAGAGATGAGAGAAGCAACGAGAAGAAAGCCAAGATGAGCAGCGAAGAACAAAGCCGAGACAAGAAGAGACGAGAACAAAGCAGCGAAGAACAAAGCCGAGACGAGACAAAACAATATGAGAAGAGATGAGACGAAAAAAGATCAGAGAAAAGAAGAGACGAGAAGAGAGGAGACGAGAAGATACGAGAAGAACCGGGACAAGAAAAGACAAAAAGACACACAGGCTCAAGAACAGATGAGAAGAAACAAGAAATGAGAAAATGTCACATCTTGTCTTGTATCTTCTCATCTCTTCTCGTCTTGTCTCTTCCCATCGTGTCTTCTCATCTAGAGAAGAGAACAGACGTGAAAAGACCAGTAGAGACGAAGAGGGACCAGAAGAGAAGAGACGAGTCAAACTTGTACAACAAATCTGTGCAATCCTGTGCAATATTCTACTAATCTGGAGAGCGGGCTCAATTTGAAATAAATATTGGCATAACCAAACTTCTGAACTAAAAACTGCTTTAAACTTTCTCCAATTCACTTGGATGAAAAATGAGCTTTAACGTCTGCCACCTGCACTAGCTTCCCACCGCTGGCCAAAATGATTATTCTCGGAACAAAACCAACCAGACTGCAGCTTTACACACAACATAAAAACCCCACTATGGCCATTCTCTATTCTCTAACGTGATTCAGTCACAAGAATCGATTTATTCTAATCTCTGTACATCGCTTTGACATGAAAATCCTCGCGCAGCAACTCAAACTCTCTGCCTCATTCCTTGAATTCATTTCAGAAATGTTTTGGGGAGGTAGAGCGAGAGATTTTTAATGCTGTCCTTATTCACCTGCCTGCAATCTGTCACTTCATCATCAATTGAGTGTTGATGAATAGAGCGGCGGTTTCATCAAACACAGCTGCTAGAAGCTGCATGTCCTTGACGGTGTGTTTGCGCCACGCCCAAACACACACACACACACACACACACAGTGATGGGGGATTAAAAGGGTGTGAGCCTGGGCATCTGTTGATAATGCACTATAGAAGGTCCAGAGATAGAAAAACATGACCATAATAAATGGAAGGAGAGAAAAAAAGGGGGGAAAAAGGGACATAAGGAGCCTATAGTACTCATATCTACTGTTAACAATGACTCAGATTCATTCAGTTTAATACTCAGTATTTCTGTGTGTGTGTGTGTGTGTGTGTGTGTGTGTGTGTGTGAGAGAGAGTGAGAGAGAGTGAGTGAGTGAGTGTGTGTGTGTGTGTGAGTGAGTGTGTGTGTGTGTGTGAGTGTGTGAGAGAGAGAGAGAGAGAGAGAGAGAGAGAGAGAGAGAGAGAGAGAGAGAGAGAGAGAGAGAGAGTAATGGATGTGTGTGACTGTACTCACCCCGATGGGCTGGAAGATCAGGCCGTCCACTTCGTGACTGACCTGAGAGGTGAAACTGCCCTCAAGGAGCTGCGAGAGAGAGAGCAAGAGAGAGAGAGAGAGCGAGAGAGAGCATTAATGTGCTGACTAACACAGCAGACACAAAGAAAAAATTGGGGAAACAAAAGTGAGAGGGGAGAGAGAGAGATGAGAGCGATACTGCGTCTAAGAGAAAAGGGAGGAAGAAGGGGGAGAAGAGCAGAGTAAATGAGGGAAAGGAAAGCATGAATACAGAGAAGCAAGGAAAGGGGGGGGAGAGAGAGAGAAAGAGATGAGAAAAGAGGCAGACGGGATGAGGAAAGAGAGAGAAAGAAGAGAGAAAAGGGACAGAGAAAAGAGACAGGAGACAGAGAAACTAGAGAGAGAGAGAGAGGAGGGAGGGAGAGAGAGAGGAGAGACAGCAAGAAAAGAGAGACAGAAAGAGAAAGGAGAGAGAGATAAGAGAAACAGAGCAAGAAAACAGGGAGATAAGAGAGAGAAAGGAGAGACAGAAAGCGAGAGAGAAAGCAGAGAGAAAAAAGGGAGAGAGGGAAAGGAGACAGAAAGAAACAGAGAAGGGGGGGGGGAGAGGGACAAAGTAGAGACAGAGGGAGAACGGAGAGATTGAGAGAGAATGACGAGGGGTAGTGTAAGGTGAAAGAACATGAGACAAGAGATGACGTAAAAAAAAAAAAATTACAGCAGGCAGAGAGGTGAACTCTCAAACACACACACACACACACACACACACACACACACAGACACACACACACACACACACACACACACACACACACACACACACAGAGCACCAACCCAGGGTGATGAAATCTTGGGAGCATTTTAACTTCTCGGGTGTGCAGTTCACACACCACTGGTAATAATTCTGTATTAATAATTCTGTATATGAACAAACGTTTCTTCCTTTTTTTAGTGTGCTCAACGTTTGTTATTGAATTATACGTTTATCCTCCGCACTCCGGCGATAACAATCTGTGTTTTTCCTCAGCAATGTATACTTCAGATGTCTCCCTTATCTAACACACCAGACTGAACTCATCAGCTCTCTCTCACTAGCTGCGTCACACCTGCAATGTGCCATGCTGTAGAAAACACTGCGACCAAAATGACACACTTTAATGATCAGTATCATTCGCATGTTTACGACAAATGTGCCATTTCTGGACAGTAAACGTTTGCGTGCGAATATTCCATGTAGGCGTAACTGGAAAAAAAAAATAATAATAATAAAATCACAAACTACTGCTGTGCGCCCTTCACATACTTTTTTAAAATTTGTATATACAAAAAATCTTACCATTCGTTTAATTTAAAGGTAAAGGTAAATCCAGTAGCAACAGTACTTAGCTAATTAAAAAACTGACACGCAGCTACAAGGCTTGAGGAATTTCAGGTTCCTTTTCTGAACAGATAACCTCTTCAGGTTTGTACAGGCAATCTAACCAGTAACGACTGCCGCGTTTGATACAGCGGCTACCGAGTGAGAAACCTGAAGCTGAATTTTTAATGCTTGGGGGAAAAGAAAAAAAAACAACATATAAATGTGATGTTACTGGAAAATTTCAATGTGAATTTTACGATATTTGAATATATCGTTTCTACATTCAATTACTGAAAGTCAAGTCTCGAAAATGTAGGTTAAAAAAATTCAGGTAATAATTCACTTTTTTAAAAAAAAAACATTAAGTTATACATTCAAGCAGAATGTTGAAAAGTAATCAAGGTTAGTGCCCAGATTCCCGACCTTTCACAGACAGGGTGAGGCACGGAGATTGAATTTACTCAATATCACTGATATTATGTGTAATCTGGATGTGTGTTGGCTTGGAGAAACCCTTCATGTGGTCAAAGTTTGACATTATCTTTAATACGTAGTTATATATATATAAACGATATATATCTATATATAAAAGATAATATATATAGTTATATATACAGATTTTCCTGAACTGAAATATGTTCATTCTGCATGTATCTCAAGGACAAGTAAAGTTTTTCAAAAAGTTAAAAGGGGGAAACTGGCATTTAAAATCTCAACTTTAGGTGCAGGAACATCAACATTTTGATTACAAACTGAATTGATTAGGACAGGAACTTCATCAAATCAGGACACCCCCTATGCGGTATGTGAGGAAATCACACTTCGCTAACAAGCTTTTAAACTCGCTCCTGAACCAACATGATCTCTGCAGGAAGACAGCCAGACATTTCATTTTGTCATTCCCCTGAAATATATTAATGATTTCTTAAAGTTGAGGTTTCAAATTGTTACAGGCAGAATTTTTTATTTTTTTTTTTTTTTGCCAAAACAAGTAAAATATATATTTTTGGCTGTTTGCCAGAATTCAGCTACGGAGACATCTGATGAGTTTTCCCAGACCGCCACAGATACAACTTGTATTGTCTTGATCAGTCAGGTACACAAGCGAGTAGATCTTACACACTCCTTCCAAGCCTCTGTCACTTTTGAATTCAATAATAGCAACCTAGTAAAACAACCTTTTGACAAAAGTTCTCCTTTCACTGTGGATGAATTAAGCATATTTGCTCAGACAAATTTTCTACTTTTATGGGAAACTGACATTAGTTTTGTGCCTTTGTTTCAAACATTGAAGCCAGAGTAAAAACAGCCGACTGTAAACCAAGAGATGTCTTTCACATTGATTCGCCATTGGAGTGGCCCACGTGTCGGCTGGGTGAGACTTCAGTGCGAAGGTGCAGCTACTGACCCAACTCCTTTCGTAACAGGACACACACGAACACCCGTCTTGAGTCAGGCATTTAAAACTGAGAAGCGCAAGTGAACGAACATTGAGTGACTTCTGAGGAGCAGTGAAAGAATGTTCTGGATGCTGTATGAAGAGAGTAATTTTTTTCTTTCATTTATGCTGAACAGAATCTCAAAGCAGAGCGCTCTCGATCAAGGCTGTCGAGTCGGTGGGTCAGAGAAGCTCAGCTGCTTAAGAAAACAAATTAATGAGAACATGCACTCGTATACAATTTCATGTTCAGGGCCGCATACTACATTGAGCTACACAATGCCTTAAGCCATTCAACAACTTCAGAAAACTCTACCAAGGACACTGAGCAACTTGATAGATAAGGAATGAATTTTCAATTTAATATCACAGTTCATATATATAGAGCTCTACTCTAGGCTCAGTGAGTGTGATTTGGTGTGCATTTGGTGTTTGCTGATCTTCCACAGCGTGGCTGCTGGAAATTATGTTTCCAGTAAATCCCAAAACTCCATCAGTCAACATGATGGGGTGGATAAGATCTTGGAAAGGTCAAGGTTCAGGAAAAAAAAAAAAGCATGACTTTATGCAAGGTTTGGCCTACTGGAAAATTCTCTTCCCCATGGGCATCTGATGTCAAACTCGATTGGTTAAAAAAAAATCTGCTTGGTATGCAAGTCAAAATGCCAATGCTGAGTCAAAACTGTCAGAACCTCCATTTCAGAAGAAGAACTGTGATGAGGAAGAAAGTTTACTATGATGCTTAACAACTATATAGTACCCTAGTAGGAATAGTGTCGTTACCATGAATAGGCTACATCTTTGGTGACTCTCTGAAAACAAATGAAAATTTCATTTTTTATGACAAATTCTTAATGTTATCTTATGTCTTATGTTAACATTCAGTAGTGGACAAGAGGAATAATGCGTAGTCCCAAAACAGCTCTGACCCATCGAGGCATGAACTCCACATGACCGCTGAAGGTGTGCTGTGGTATCTGGAACCAAGACGTTAGCAGCAGATCTTTTAACTCCTGTAAGTTGCGAGGTGGGGCCTCCATGGATCGAACTTGTTTGTCCAGCACATCCCGCAGATGCTCGTTCAGATTGAGATCTGTGGAATTTGGAGTCTAAGTCAATACCTTGAACTCTGTGTCAAGTTCCTCAAACCATTCTTGAATAATTTTTGCAGTGTGGCAGATCATTCAATGCGCATTACCCTGCTGAAAGAGGCCACTACCATTAGGGAATACTTTTAGCATGAAGGGGTGTACCTGGTCTACAACAATGTTTAGGTAGGTGGGACGTGTCAAAGAACCATCCACATGAATGTCAGGACCCAAAATTTCCGAGCAGAACATTGCCCAGAGCATCACACTGTCTCCGCTGGCTTGCATGTGCCCATTGTAGGTGCTTTCAGTGGTGGACACGGGTCAGCATGGGCATTCTGACCGGTCTGCAGCTACGCAGCTCCATACACAGCATGCTGCAATGCACTGCGTGTTCTGATACCCTTCTATTATAGCTAGCATTAACTTTTTCAGCAGTTTGTGCTACAGTAGCTCTTCTGGGGGACTGGACCAGACAGGCTAGCCTTCACTCCCCAAGTGCATCAGTGAGCCTTGGGTGCCCATGATCCTGTCGCCAGTTCACTGGTTGTCCTTCCTTGGACCACTTTTAGTAGGTACTAACCACTGCATACTGGGAACACCCATAAGACCTGCCATATTGGAGATGCTCTGACCCAGTCATCTAGCCATCACAATTTGTCAAAGAAACTCAGATCCTTACGTGTGCCTATTTTTCTTGCTTCCAACACATCAACTTCCTGAACTGATTGTTCACTTGCTGCCTAATATATTCCAACCGCTTGACAGGTATCATCGTAATGAGGTCAATGTTATTCACCTCACTTGTCAGTGGTTTTAATGTTATGGCTGATCGGTGTATATAGGGCTATGTTGTGATTACCAGGCTTGTGTGTTTCATTTTTTTTTCCTGAGCTTTCTGGACTTGCTCTTGTGTTTTGGATCTTTGTCTTACTGCATAACCCAACTGAGCTTGAGTTTTAGATCACAGACTAATGACTGAACATATTCCTTCAGGATTGTTGGACATATTCCTTCAGTTTTGGACAGTCCCTTTCTAATGGCGGAATCATGAACGCTGAACTTAACTGAGCCGAGTGTGGCCTACAGTGCCTTAGATGTTTATCTGGGCTCTTTTTTTAACTTCCTGGATGAGATCTTGGAGGAATCTTTGCAGACTGTCCACGTCTGTTCCAAGTTTCCTCCATTTGGAGATAATGGCTCTCACTGTGTTATGCTGGAGTTCCAGAGACTAATAAACGGCTCGGTAACCCTTTCCAGACTGATAGATATAGACCAGGTGATTTTTTTTTTCTTCAGCTGTTCTGGGCTGACAGGAGTGAACCCCAATGTGGTCTTCTGCTGTTATAGCCCATCCACCTCAGGTTTCAAATGTTTTGTGCATGCTGAGATGCTTTTCTGCTCACCACATTTGTAAAGAGTGATTATTTGAATTACTGTATTCTCCCTGGCAGCTCAAACCCAATCTAGTAAATTCATCTGACTTCTCATCAACAAGGCGTTTCAACCCACAGAACTGTTGCTCATTCAGTGTTTTTTGTTTTTCGCGCCATTCTGTAAACTCTAGAGACTGTTGTATGTGACAATCCCAGGAGATCGGCAGTGTCTGAAATACTCAAACCAGCCCATCTGGCACCAACAACCATGTTATAGTTAAAGTCACAGAGATCACACTTTTTCCCCCATTCTGATGTTTGATGTGAATATTAACTGAAGCTCATGACCTGCATCTGCATGATTTCATGCATTGTGCTACTGCCACATGATTGGTTGATTAGATAACTACATAAATGATCAGGTATTCCTGATATAGGTGTTCCTATTAAAGTGGATGGTGATTGTAGATTAGTTAGATAGATAGACAGATAGATAGATAGATTTTATTTTACATTAGTGAACTCAACATAAAGGGCCACATCATTCAAGTTATAAAATCGAGGTGAGACTAAAGATTTTTGACAAAGGTTGGGGATGGAGGGTGTCCATTTAAATTTGTAGGACTATCCAAATAAAATGTTACCCAAAAATGCAGGTTTGCAAATGGAGCACTTAATGGGCTTACAAAGCAATTGTCGTTATACAATGATCAAAATTTTATCATCAAAATCCCAGTAGTGCCGTCCTGTCAAATTAAATCTGCAAAATAGTGTGTTATATTATCCCATTGTGCCATCTTTTTTTTTTTAATCTTTTACAAATTTTTTTTGTCTTATTTGTTGCATAATGCTAATCAGTTGCTTCAATAAACACCTCAACTCTGACTCTACTTTTTTCACTAATGTCCTTTGATGCTTAATATGTCAAACTCATCATATAACCATACGTAGTATGGATTGAACAAATGCCTTTAGGGATAGTGGCATTTTGGTTGTATTGTGCACTGCTAGAAAGAAAAATGACTTGTTAAACAGCCCATTTGGTTGTTGGTTAGTGAACATGAACCGTATGCGTGCTGCACATCAATGATAAAAGTGAGATCGTTTATTAAAAAAAAAAAAAAAAAAAAGTAAAATGATCTTCTACAGCAATTGCCCGTAAGGATGATTAATGATGTCATGATAGTTTCTAGGGAGATTGTGGATTACAGTGAGATAAGAAACAAATAGCTTGCCTGAGCCTCCTTCTAAGACAAATGAGCTGTAATAAAACCAGAGGAAACGGTCTTGGTGAGTGTGGATAACGCCAAAGCCGTCCCACATCTTTCTGACATTTTCGAAGGTGATGATGGATAGCATTCCTGCCGCTGTAAATCCAAATTTTCCAGAATGCGACCCACATAAAATCCCTGATTCCCATATCTCAAGCTCAGTTAGAAGTAAGACCTAAGCAATACAGTGCAGGTACTCTGCTTTTCAGAGGATTTCCATTCATGTTCCATGAGTCCATAAAGGTTAAATACACTTCTTCTGCAGTAAGCGTATCATTGTTTCCTGTACACTCTCTACTGCTTTGAGTTCAAGTGCGTGTTTGGCTCAAATGTCACAGCACCTAATGCCAAAATTCAGCACTGATTTAATGCTGGCATTTAAGAATCTATTCGATCTGCTGCATGCAACTGCTTAGATTTACTGTACCAACCCATTACACCAAAGATAATAGCCATAAAAATAATGACATCAAGCACTTTAAAAGTCTTAGTCAGCATGGATCAGTGCAAAGGATTCAACTAAAGGCCTGAATCAACAGAACGGGCAGTAAACTACAACGTTTGACCTTGGCCTTGATGTTCTTACACTAATGGAGTTTCTTTAGCTGGTCCTGCACTTGAGCCATGGGGAGACAGCACTTTCCAACACTGCCCTGTGACACGGTAGTAGAAACGATGCAATTGACTGCCTTAACATGTCATGGAGGAAGCAGGTGTTACACTTTAATCTCCCTGGTTGGTAGGGCAGAGCTGGGTTTGAATTGGCCAAGTTCAAATTAGGTAGAAAATAGAGAAAAAACCCAAATAAATAAAAGCAGTGTGGGAGAATGGAAAAGAAAGGACACACTGTTACACTGTGATCTCACATATATCTCTAAGTGAATTTCCTCTGGATCAGTGTTCTGCAGAAGGGTGACTAAATTAAGTACATGACCTCGCATGTTGACTCGCATACCTCCAGCCTTACACGAGCCGAGCCACACCCGAGTACCTGTACTTAATTTAGTCACCCTTCTGCAGAACACTGATTGGTCAAACATAGTCACTTAGTTTACTGACTACAAGGGACTGTTTCTGGGTGATTTAAGAGGCAAACACCGTTTTCTCAACAACCGAAAACTAATACATTTCTTACCCATTATCCAAGTAAATTTGGCCATCTTGAATTCCCAGTGGTTTCTATTCGGTTTTTGTGCCTTGCCTAGGATATAACAAAATACAGTATACCTACTGGCCTTCATAAATATTGTAGAATGACATTTATGATTCAGCCACAGAAAATAAAAGCATGCTCCTTTTTGTTGTGCTTTAATAGCTGAACTCGTAATGTGATATAAGAGTTTTCGAGACAAAACAACACCCAAGATATGAATACTTTAAAAGAAATATGTGTCTGGAAAAATACTTAGCCTTGTTTAATATTCTACTCACATTTTGTGCAAACGATACTGAATGAAGGAACTGTTAGACTTTGCACTGAAAGATAATGTATGAAATATGTATGAATAAAGCCAAGACAGCAGACCATATACAAAACACAGAGGCTTCCGGCTCGCTTTGGTACAACTGAAAGCATTTCATTTATGATTTCCGTAAAAAAAACATATAAATAAATAAAATAAAATAAAATAAAAGGAGAGCTTCACAAACACCACTCAATCTATTAACAGTTCACTCTGTAGTCAGAAAACTTTGCTACAACTGCGGCATATGTTGAAGTGCACCTACCGTTTTTTTTTTTTTAATAAAGAATCGTCCTCCTTTATTATTCACTATTATAAACACATCAGCACCTCCCCACCACACACCTACACACAGTCAGAACGCTCAAACGGTGACAGGATGCTAAATAAATAATGCAGCCTGAGCAAACACCTCATTAATGTGACTTCGGATATGACAAGCCCTCCGCTTAGAAAACAAATGCGTTAGACTGAATTGAGAGAAACCTTGAATAAAAAAAAAAAAATCCCTCTCAAGCGACAACTTAATAACTGTTCCCTGAGCACAGCCACGCTTCAATCAGTCCATCAAGATAACGTGTAGGTGCAGAGGATGGACAAATAAAAAAAAAAAAAAAAAGTGTCTTAGCCCATGTTGCATTTTTTTATTAGGAGGAAAGCCAGTGAATAAAAAAACAATGCTGTAAAATACAGCCCCTGGTCATTTCTCATTTCATAATACAGTACAAAGTCTTAGGGACATGTAGAAAAAAAGGGCTGGAAAGCAAAAATACATTCAAAAATAATTGAAATTAAACATTTTCCATATAGTCATGTAGAAAGAACTACTATAATGAGCAGTAGACAGACAAAGTCAACATTTGGTGTGACAATCCTTTGCTTTTAACAATGCATCTGACACTTTGCACAGTTTTATAAGGAATTTGGCTGTTAAGTTTTATTGAGCATCTTGGGGAATCTGCTACAGTTCTTATGAAGAACCTGACACACACACACACACTGCATGTGGACAGCTGACCATCACACCCATATGTGCCCATTCCAAAACCATGGGCATTACCACAGATTTAGTCCCCCCCTTTGCTGTTATAACAGCCTCCACTAGATTTTGGAGTGTGGCTGTTCAGCCACAAGAGCATTAGTGAGGTCGGGCATTGGCGTCAAGAGAGAAGGTCTGGGGTGCAGTCGGTGTTCCAGTTAATCCCAAGAGGTGTTCAGTGGGGTTGAAGTCAGGGCTCTGTGCAGGACACTCGAGTTCTTCCACTCCAACCTTGGCATACCATGTCTTCATGGAGCTCTCTGTGTGCACCGGGGCATTGTGATGCTGGAACAGGTTTAGTTCCAGTGAAGGTAAACTGTAATGCTACACCATACATTCTATACAACTGTGTGCTTACAACTTTGTGGCAACTTTTTAGGAGACGTTCACATATGGGTGTTATGGTCAGGTGCCCGCAACCTTTTGGCCATATAGTGTAACTGACGTGACAGTGATAGTGTAACCTGAGAGTGCACTCTTTCACCCCTGTGTCTGCATTGTTGCACTTAACTAGCTAACTAGCTTGCCGTAGTTTATTACATCACCATTTTTATCCTACTCAAATAAACAGAACAAGGGATCAAATCATAAGCTTTCACTCGCCCATTCTCACCCAAACCCTTAAATTGTAAACAATTCCTGTCAAAAATTACTCATCAAATTAATCATAAATATCAGGTGAATTATGTATTTCAGATGATTCTGTCACTATGCAGGCACTCCAAAGAAACATTCTTTGCCACTGGCAACATCATTCCCAAAAGACACACACTACTAGCATGCCTCTGGAAGCTTCCCTAAAGAATCACTCTTGTACCCTAAGTAAGTGAACAAATAGCAAGCTCCAGAAGTAAATATGACTGAGGTGTGTGATGCATTCGGGAAAGATGTACAGCTTCAGAATGCATCTCTCGACGAAGAAAAAGTGCTGAATGTTATCAACATCAGCAGCTGAATCCTGACGCAAGAATGTCGCCAAATAATCCCCAGAGAGGGAGACGGGGAAAAAGAACAAGGCAGAACGAGACAAAGAGCGATGATCTAATATATTCTAGCCACAGCTGCTGCACCGATCTGCTGAGCGTACACAGAAGACATTTGGGTTGAAAAATTAACGCTGCACTTTCAGTGCATAATGGGACAGACAGTACGCCGTGAGCTACAGCAGGGTCTCCAGCTGGACACTGCTCCGAAAGCTTCTCTCAGCACTTTGGTAACTTTAGGCTCAATTGCCAACTCATTACTTTCTAATACCTGTTATTACCCGCAACACACCTGGAGCGAATTCTGGACCAAACCGTCCATCCTTTTGTTCTCTTCGTCCCTCCATTGTCGTTGATCTTGAAGCTCTAAGTGCAGAAATAGATGGTAGTGGATTTATATTTCGGAATAGATCCCGAAGACCTCGTCTGTGTTTAACTCAAAAGTCCAGGTTGAGGATGAGACACTTGAGCGCTGGTCGTCCTGAACTTACTCCGGTTAAATTAGGCCAGCGCTAAACCGTGCCTGCCAGGTTTAATGAGACCCTGTGCTTCCAAGAGAGACTCTAAAAATCACTCCTATGAAACAAATGGCAGATTAGCAAGGACAAGGCACGAGTGAGGCGGGCAAGGTCTCAACACTACAGGCACAAACTGAAGCAGGACTCTGTATGCATGCCTCGTTTCTGAGACGAGGTGAGAAGAAGAGTGGTAGTAGGGATTAAATAAGAAATATTTTGCATGGGAGATTTATAAAAAAAATTAAATAAATAAATAATACATTTTGCTCAAAGAGTGCAATAGGAAATTAAACTTTCAGAGCTAACTACAGATAAAAGAATTTCATGCTGGCCATTTTAAATCATCTATAATAGCATGTGTAATCTAAAAGTGCTAGCTGATAAAAAGAACATTTTTTTTTAAACGAAGCCTTACTTCTTTTAAGGGCAATCCTCTTTTCAAACTAGGACAAAAAAAAAAAAAAAGCTCGTCACTAGCTAGATCACACGTTCCCCACCCTGGCCCTCGAGTACCCCCCGTTCTGGGCCTAATGTGGGCTCTAGCTTTTTCCTGTTACTGCGTTCCTCGAATGGTCACTGCTCCCCTGCCGAAATAGTGAAAGGAATCCAAATTGCTCTCTCCACACATCAACGCTGGACACTTTTCAGATAAACACCGTGTATCATTTCTGCAGTCAGTTGTCAGAACTGTTTCTCTAGTTGACAGCCGCTGAACAACTAACACAGAAGAAATGACTTTCAGTCGCAGACAAGATATGAGTTTTAGTTTCATGTCTGCCAGCTTAATGTCAACACTGAGCTCCATGGTGGCCGCTGGTATTTATTACTGGATTATTTTTCAGCTCTTACTGAGCCCTGTGACCTGCCTGATAAGTCACAGCAAAAAGGATCATCATAGCTAAAGGAACAAAGACTTGAGGAAAGGTATATGGCCTCCAAATCTGAGTTGGCCTTTATAGGCAACTTTGGAGGGATAACGAACACAGAGAGCATACAGGGATAGACTGCCCTCTGCACAACATCTCTAAGTGCAAGAGACATCATCATGTGATCTCTCTGGGGAAATAAAAAGGTAAATCCTAGACTGAAGGCTAATGCAACAGAGGTATACAAATACAATGAGTCAATGCTTATCTTCCAGTTTAAGTAATAAGTGAGTGTAAACAAAGCAAATGGCTACAAGTGTCAATTTCAAACTTGCAAGAAAGCCATTAGCATTTCATAGCACAGATTACAGAGATCGAATGGGAGCAGTTGAAAAAAGACGAACGTGTATAGTATTTGAGGGTAATGTAAAGTATTAACCCTAAGGCAAAGTATTACGTGGCTGACAGGTCTGAGTCATTTAAGTAGTGAAGAAAGGTTGTGAGGCTTTATCAGCAACACAATATTTGTAATTAGGCAAATGATAATACCTGAGGGAGTCCTACAGCAAGAACACCGGCTGTATTTCGAATCAGGCTCCAAGGGCAAGGAACTTCAAGTATTTGTGCCGGTAAGCCAAAAAGCTACAGATTCCGTGGTCTATCCAGTTACAAAAAAAGGACGATTTCAAGCCTGACTGAATAGGCTGAATGAAGCAAAGAGTAGCAAAAAAGAGAGACTTTCTATAACAACATGGCTCTGACAGTAGTGCTAGCTGCAAAGCAAATCACAGGTTTATATTAATATTAACGTGTCACTTCTATAATAATGATTTACCCAGTGACTTTTACAGCAAACCTTCCACATAAACGGATTTCTTTTATTTAAAAGTGTGTGTAATCGCTGTTATGGTAACATTTCCTGCGAGGACATGTTTATTTGATCAGTTTTGGAAGGAGTCTCCAGTGTCAGTGCTTTGTAACAGTTTTTTCCGACCCAGGAACCTCTTCAGTCGCATGACATGCTGCAATTATTTTTTTGTCTTCTTATTTTCAAGAAAGAAAAAATGAAAGGCTGGTAAGGGAGTGACTGTTTACAGCTGCTATAACGTGTGCGTATATTTATTGTACACATAGGTAACAGGAAATAATTAACTTCAGGGTGGTAATGGTAACAGTAACACCACTTTGAGTATCACTTTGGGTTATTATTTGATCTATATGTATTGTTTAAATTTTCTTAAAGGCATCATTCAAATCCAAATTCTTATTATAAACCATACAGTAAATTCCAGTAGAAAAATGGATATTCTCTTGTTAAATATGTTAAGTAAGACGTTGAGGAAACACTGCTTTGGTGCAGATTTTTCACTAAACAGTAACGTCAAATAAACAGAGTTTAAAATCTTTTTGGATTTGCTCTTACGCTCAAAAGACAGCTTGGTGGTGTGATGGTCAGAGGTTAAAATAAAAAGGACAACAAAGACAGGCACAGCATGGAGAGGAAGATTATAATAAGCTCCAGCGCAGTCACCTCCCTTGTTGTAAAACCTGTCATCCATTCTGAAAGCCAAGATTATCCTGATCGGCCTTGACCTTGGGTTACTCTCAAAAGCAACCAAGAAGTTACTGGCAGCATGGACCTTCCCACAAGTCATGAACTGAAAATACATGACCAATCAGGGCAAGCTATAAAAAAAAAAAAAGAAGAAGTAGTTGTTGCTCCTCCGTGTGGCATGGAAAACAAATGAGAGCCATAGTGAAGAATGACACTGCACTGCTTCGGTAAGCGGCCACTTCATTTCCTTCACAGTGTCTTGCACCCCAATTCGGCAGCTGATACATTGGGTAACCCTTCAATCTTCCAGTGTGCATGAAAGTGGAAGGAGAATTTGCAAGCATTTGTCTCCAAAAATTCAATTTCACCCTGAATGGAAATCTTGCTCTGCTTCCATGAAGTGAGACTTCTCTCCACATCATTTATTGTCTTTTCTCTGAGGGAAAAATCAGGATTTATGATTCAGCATAGATATTTTGCAAAACACTCAATCCACACTGACCATTGTGTATTGCCAGCATTCGTCATACACTACATGGCCAAAAGTTTGTGAACACCTGACCATCATACCCATAAGTGCTACTCGAACATCCTATTCCAGATTTATTCCCCCTTTGCTGTTATAAGAACCTCCACTCTTCTGAGAAGGCTTTCCACAAGATTTTGGGGCATGACTGGGGGGATTTGAGCCCATTCAACCACAAGAGCATTAGTGAGGTCAGGTAACGATGTTGGGTGAGGAGGCTTGAGGCGTAGTTCGTCCCAAAGGTGTTCAAGTGGGGTTGAGGTCAGAGCTCTCGAGTTCTTCCACTCCAGTTTTGGCACACCATGTCTTCATGGGGCTCGCTTTGTGCACAGGGGTATTGTCATGCTGGAACAGGTTTGGGCCACTAGGTTAAGGGAAACTGTTATGCTACAGCATACAAAGACAAGTCTGTGCTTCAAACTTTGCGGCAACGGTTTGGAGAAGAACCACATATGGGTGTCACGGTTAGGTGTCCACAAACTTTTGGCCATACAGAACTTTCATTACGGCCACCATCCATGGAAAAATTCAAGCAAGTTTGGATAATGCAGCTCTGTAGTGAGACGGACACTGGACAAGTCACTAACAGATTTCACACTGGGACAACATCTAAAACTCATCAATCCTTGTCCTTGAGGGAACAAAATACCATTAGTTTCTCTGCCACTGTGTCATGATATGGGATTTATAGCCAATGTCCATGAGTAAAGAAACTCTTAGCTTTCAACCTTTACTAGTTAATCATATAAAATTAATTATCAGTCATTTATTAGATGTTCTGTGGAAGGATTCGATCTTATTGTGTCTTACGTACGGTAATATCAGTTAATCATAACCAGGCAAAGGCTTAAACCCTCATGCCATTCAAAGCATGGACGTAAATACACACAAGGTGTTTAAAATTGATTTACAAAGACACACGGATGCCAAAGAAACTGACAGGAACTCATCAGAATAATCAAAAGACCTAATTAAATGGGTTTTACTAGCCTAATTCCTGAAGATGTCTCATTTGTCTGAGCTGGATACTGAAGGCAAACAGAGATACCTGGAGATCTCCTAATTAAAAAGGAGATAAATTTAGATACAAGCGGAACACTATGAGCCAAATCTCATTAGCTGTTCAAACCTTCACGCAGAGGAATTTTATGAGAAAAGTTTGGAAATATCAACATGAGGCTATTAGTAACCATTTTTCCAGCAGTTCTAGAAATTCTGTTTATAAAGTTTAAAAATACAGTCAGGTCCATAAGTATTTGGACAGGGACACAATTCGTAATTTTGCCTCTGTACACCACCACCACAATGGATTTGAAATGAAGCAATCAAGATGTGATTGAAGTGTAGACCTTCAGCTTTAATTCAAGGGGTTTAACAAAAAATACTGCCTTAACTGTTTAGGAATTGCAGCCATTTTTTTTTACATAGTCTCTCCATTTTCACAGGCTCAAAAGTAATTGGACAAATTAACAATCATAAATATTAGGATTATTTTAATACTTGGATGCAATTTCTTTGCAGTCAGTGACTGCCTGAAGTCTGCACCAAATCCTGAGTTTACTCTCTTGAGATGCTTTGCCAGGCCTTTACTTCAGCTGCCTTCAGTTGCTGCTTGTTTGTGGGTCTTTCTGCCTTCAGTTTTGTCTTCAGTAAGTGAAAAGCAGACGCAACTGGGTTGAGGTCAGGTGCCTGACTTGGCCATTTAAGAACATTCCATTTCTTTGCATATCAGTTTTGCAGCAACTGCCTGAATCACTTAGAATTCATCCTGCTACTTCTATCAGCAATCATATAAACACCAGTGACCCAGTTCCACTGGCAGCCATACATGCCCATGCCATAACACTTCCTCCACATGTTTGACAGATGATGTGGTATACTTTGGATCAAGAGCCCTTCCTTTCCTTCTCCATACTCCTCTCTTCCCATCATTCTGGTACAAGTTAATCTTGCATCAGAACTCTAGTCAGGCTTTTTTTTTTTTTTTTTTTTTTTAGAGGCAAAGTCTAGTCTGGCCTTTCTGTTCTTGAGTGTTGCCAGTGGTTTGCATCGTGAGGTAAAACATCTGTATTCACATTCACGAAGACGTCTCTTGAATGTAGACTTTGCCAATGATACACCTACCTCCTCCAGAGTATTCCTGACTTGGCTACATGTTGTGAAGGGGTTTTTCTTCAACAAGGAAAGAATTCTGCGATCATTCACTTTATATATAGTGGATGTATATACGCATATAGGTAGGATGGTCAGGTGTCCACAAACTTTTGGCCATAAGGCGGGTCTGCGTGTTCCTGATTCATCTGCACATTAATCAATCAGCTAGCAAAAATACTTCTACTGACAACCAGACCTTGCTTATAAACAACAACTGCCATCAGGTGGAGGCAGAGAAGAAAGCAATACCAGGCAAGACATGCTTAACGGTATAACCCTAATATCTCACTGACCTAATTCTAGATAACTGTACATTGATGAAAATCTGCTGTAGGTTGGTGGCTGAATCATTTTACATTAATTTTACAGGATGTAATAGCTATGGTTCAGTTTAGTTCAGGGCAGTAAAATTGGTCAGCACTTGTTCCTTGAAATCATCAGCAATCAGTGTGTGTTTCAATTTAATTTTGTCTCGCAGCTACTGCAGTGGACGGTATCTAGAGTTATTGCAGTTTCTCTATCAGCTGAGAGACTCCTGAATTTACACCAAACCCAAATTCCCTTTTTAATCTCATCACAAATTAGTTCCTTATGCGCCACCAGTAAGACTCTGCCAAGCAACAGTGTGTATCACCTGCGAGTGCACTTGAGATGTGTTCGCACATGTGATCTGCAAGCCTTAATTGATCTCGCTGTGCCAATGAACAGGCATTTTCCTTCCGAACGTCGCTATCTGGGAGGAAGGGCATTCGAGGGCCAAGCTTCCGCTCTTTCCAGAGCTGTTTAACATGACTCTGAGGCTCTCCATCACCTCCATTTTCCTCTCTACACGGCTTGCTAATGGGCTCTTAACACTGGCTCAGGCTGAAACTAATCCAATCTAAACTCATCTTCCTCTCTTCAGCTGCCGGGCTGCCATCCCATTTTACGATGATAAAGGACGAGAGAAAGCAATATACACAATGGGCTTTATTGGCATAGGCGGCAATTTTTTGGAAGCTGCCGTTTTGTTCTCAGAGGCTGTGAAGGAGAAGGGATTTTGGCAGATGCATTTCTAATACAAACAGGCGCCTCTGTCACTAATGGCAAACACAGGACTTCCCGAGACTGATGGAATTATGGCAATATGAGCGAGACCCATGCTGGCCGCGGTGACCCTGCAGGACAGAAGCTCTCAGAGCTCCACTGTAGTCTGGAATGAACCGGCGGGAAATTCCCAAATATATTCCTCACAGGAGAAAGAGGGATATCTATCCATCAGAACAAGTGAACCAGATTCCTGCACTATTCCTCCCTTGTTTTCTTCCTCTTTATCTCAGAGAGCACTCTGCATTCAACAGATGGTCACAGAATAAAGAGACTCTTTCAGTCGCCAGAACAAGCTAGCATGACTTCACCCCTTAAAAAGCCGCATGGCACAAGGGGTCACAAAGAAGCCCAAGACGGACTAGGGGTAGCAGATACAAGATCGGAAAACAATGTAGCAATAAAGAAATGAGTGATAAGGCCGGGGCTGGCTTGGTATGCATGAAAAAGATAGATGTAATGGATCTTTTAACAGACCAGTTCTGAGACACAGATGTTGATTGTATCCTAGGCACTGTAGAGGCCAAACAACAGTGGAAGGAATGAATGATCATGCTTGCAGTGACACAAAGCAGACTTCTGAGGAGGCCTCAAAGGCCCAAACCTTGAAAACTACAATAAATTAGTCTGTAAATGAGTCTAGTCATGAGATATGCTGCATCCAAAAGGCTCGCAGATTAAGGTTCCCTTAACTTACCGCATTAGTTACCATTAACAAACCATGAACCTCAGCAATAATAATAATAATAAAAATAAATAAACCATAAATAATGTTTAAGTAACAAAGTTACCAGTTGTAACAAATGATATTTGTTTACATGTTAATTCATTACACCTTCACTGACTAATGTTTATAAAATCCAGGACTAAAATAAGTCCAAGTAAAGTAGAAAAAATAACCTCACAGCATGTTCATGAATGTTGATAACTTACTGAACTCTGGTTCAATAAATTCTGGAACTTCAGCCTCAGAATTTTGCCAGTTAACAACCACAAACATGCTCATATCAGTCACGGTGGGTTTATTTGCCCGATTATAAAAAAAATAAATCGATTAATACAAGTGTTTTGTCACATTATTAATGTTACTGGTGTATTAATGCTGAAGTTCACGGTTTCCTCATGTTTAAATAATGTGTTAAATAATGTCAGTAAGAGTAATCTTAATGTGAAGTGTTAATGCAGACAAATTTTTAAAAACATTTTTCTTTCTTTTCTTTCTTTTTTTTAAGCTACTCAGTCAAACATACTGACAAAAAGCAACAAGATGATGTAATAAAAAAAAGCCCTCGCTCGTAAGTCATGGCAGTCAAATGCAAACTGTAACTGTTAATGACTATAATGTGACATCAGACTTGCACAAGGGTCACATTTAAGGTACTGAAACTTTTTTTTCTCTCTCCGCTGTGTTCGAATGCAGTCACGTTCATGGCCCGCTCCTCTCTCGCGTACTGCTTTGGATCAGTGCTGGGTGTCATTTTAAAATACATTGTATTTTTGGTCATAGCAACTGGTTAAATGAACTTACCAATGTTAATACTCCTGATAGTTTTGTCTTGTTCTTTGTTGTCTGTATAACAGCCTCAACATGTATGTGCTAGTGAAATCATTAGATTGTTCCCTACTCATCGTCCATACATTATTTCCCAGTTGCCTATCGAGTGCTTTCATCATTTTTTTTTTTTTGAGCATATCGAGGGGTAGACAAAGTGGTAGGCCAGATTTCCAGGACAAGCAGATTTTGTATTCAGGCTATGAGTTTTTTTTAATTCATGTTTGCCTGGGAAACAAAGGGTTCAACCAGCAGTTGAACAACAATCCAAAATGGTGGATTGGATACCGAGAGAAAACGTATCAGATACCAGACCCTGTAACAAATGGCAAAGATTGGAATTGGAAAAAATATATATATATTTTTTGGAACCGGAAATGTTTACATATAAAGAGACTTGACTTTTTTTTTTTTTTTTCTATTTTATACTTTATTATATTTACAGTGTAAATGTGTGTGAAAGAGTCTAATTGTGAAGCGTTTCAAAAAAAAAAAAAAAAAAAAAACACCACACATTTTAATGCCGTTTTTAAAGAACATATTGGATGAGTATGGGTATCGGCTGATACTCAACCAGTATCGGAAAAGAAAAAGTCGTATCGTGCCGTCTCCAGTTAGTACCTATGCTAGTTACCTCTTAATCCGTTAAGTTTCTGGGCAACACAAACACAGGACTGGGCAACACACTGGAGCTTTCACTTTGCCCAACAGGCTAGCTAATGAATTTATGATTTGTCCACCTCTGGTATCGAGTGTTCATCTCTCCATACTTAAAACAGAAATTCAGCTCCATTTGACCTTTAATTTTACCACTTTACTGACGCATGTGTCTTAGGAGAGGCATACTCTTTTAGAATATTGTTGATGTTGTGGTTCAGGATTTAATAATCAAGTTTTAATATTCATTTTCAATCTGCGCCCAAATAAAGGTGGATAATAATCCTGTTATAGTCTAGTCTGACACTTACGAAACAGGATATACTGCATTGTATCTGTTTATAATCGAGGCGTGTTTTCAGAAAAATTCATAAATTACGTTTCCCCCCACACACACACACTCAGAGGCTTGTATTTGGCTTTATTGGTGCGAAAGGTGCCGGTTCTCATGGGTTCACTAGTTGCGATAATTACTGAGTGCTGAACAATACGTCTAGCAAATTACTGTGACTGAATTCACTAATTAAATATAAGCGCTGAACCATAGCCTTTACTCTTTTCCCGATTTCAATTTGGCAGAAATGGATGTGAGAATGCCACAGGACATAGACAAACAAGACACCCATAATGAACCGGTGCGATTACCAAAGGTGATGTTTGCCTAAACTGAGTTTAGTAAAAGAAAAGAGAGAGAGAGAAATACAGAAAGCAAAAAAAAAAAAAAAAAAAAAAAAAAAAAAAAAAAAAAAAAAAAAAAAAAAAAAAAAAAAAAAAAAAAAAAAAAAAAAAAAAAAAAGTAATTTGAAAAAAATCAATCAATGTAAGGCAGACATTTCTTTTTTTTTTCGTTTTCTTTCTTTCTTTCCTTTTTTTTTTCAGATTAGAGTGCTGGGGAAACGGTGTCAGGTGCAGTAGTCTGAATGGCACAAAATGGCAGTCCCCAAGGTGTTGCTGTTGTTTTCTGAGTCATGTCATAACCAGACATGTTTCAACACAAGCCTATTTAAAAAATCAAGCACGACTGCTGCCTCCTGGAATTAAAAAAAAAAAAATTAAAAAAAACTTCTCGCTTACCTTCCGTGCTGCATGAAGGTCGAAGAACGGTTTGTTCCTGACGCTGAAAGGCTCCTTGGTCTTGTCGATTTGGCCCATCTTTATTTTCTCAGAGCGAGGGAAGATGATTTCCTTCTCTATACACAGCAGCCGTCTGCTGAAGTCGCACTGACCCACTGGCTGGCCCTGCCAAACGATCGACAGTCGATATTAATTTCATTTCACAGCTAATGGTTCGTTTAAAAGTAATTAGCCTAGGAAGGAAAAATATAATCACACACATCCGTCTACAGTAACATATCGCTCTTAATTTACTTTTACCATGACAACACTTTACACTTCCCTGTGACAGACAGCCAAAGCACATAAGGCTGTGTGTGTGTGTGTGTGTGTGTGTGTGTGTGTGTGTGGTAGTAGTAGTAGTAGTAGTATTCTCTTCAGTCTATTAATTTTGTGGTTGTGTGTTTGTTTACTTTCCTAACGTCTCTTTTTAATCATCATATATTTAGTATTTTCACCCAAATCTGCTTAAAATGCCAAGTGAAGTGTGTTGCCGAGCAAAAACGGGCAAGCAGGGATTAGCACTGTTAAATTTCCATGCCATTACACAAACAAGTCAACAAGTCTCCTCTTAAAAAAACCCTTCTTGTACATCCTGAACAGCTCTCATGTTTTATATTCGTCTTAGACAATGGTTTAAAATCGACATGACGAGCTGCATTCATTTTTTTTTTTTGTTTCATTAACAAGAGAAACAAAGACACAAGCGAGTGAGCTGAACACGCTTGTTTCGCAACTTGTTTGTGATGTTCCACAGCACATTAAACGCAACTGTAAACAGATTTTAAAAAAAAAGGATGACGGGTCACACATTAATAAATTGAAAACTGGAATCGTTGGCAAATTGCAAAGGTTATAAGTGGAATAAAACTCTACGGGACACGTAGTTGATTGTTTTCCTACAACCGCATGCTCCTGAATGCTTTATTCCCAGTGGTAAAGTAACAGTAGCAATCGTTTGAGTAAAGGGGGGAAAAAAAAAAAAAAAAAAAAAAGTTATAGGAAAAGGCAATATGAAACACCTCTTCTTACGGCATTGGTAAAATTCTATAAAAATAAAAAATCAAATAACACACCATGCAGGAAATCTGACTCAACAGAAGTTGACCCCATGACCTCTCGGTTCATGACCAAACACGTGAAACTGGTCACACTTGCAGTGCATGTCTGTGTGTTTGCAGACGGCTGAGAAGCTAAAGTGCTGTTACGACTACCACGGAATTGTGCATTTAATCAATCTCTGTCTCTAATCAGTCACTCTGGTGGCAGCCGTCTCCATGGCAACAGCATCCCTAAGTCACGGCTGTCTCGCGTCTGCTCTTCCGTGACCCTAGGGGACGACTTTTGACCGCTGCTGAAAGGGCGTGTGGTCGGCACTCGACGAGGGACGACAGCTTGTGTGCTTAGATGAACGGACAGACAAAATGCAGACATCGTCGGAGCATTAGCATTATACAGTTACTGCTGTAATGACATACAGCACGGCCATTTATCACCTTTTATTCCCAGTCAAGTGCAATTCCTCGGAGACTTTTAATATGCTAATGTTTGTACCTTCTGCATACTGTTAAATATGCATGCATCATAATTACTAAAGTACCACACCGCCCAATCTATACATACCGTGGCACTGAATTAAGTTGAATTAATTCAGTTAATTAGTTAAACGTTGCGCACTTTGGATAGATCGGATAAATCTATCGCCTGGTCTTTTTCCAACCTTCAACTGTGCCCACTGTAGCCTCGGATTTCTGCTCTTGGCTGCCGGGTGTGGAACCCCATGTGCTCTTCTGCTGTTGTAGCTCATCCACGTCAAGGTCAAGGTTTGCCGTATGGTGTGTTCTGAGATGCTTTTCTGCTCACCATGGCTGTAAAGAGTGCTTATTTGCGTTACTGTAGCCTTCCTGTCATCTTGAACCAGTCTAACCATTCTCCTCTGACCTCTCTCATCAGCAAGGCGTTTCCACTGGAGGTTTTTTTTGCTTTTCGCATCATTCTGTGTAAACGCTAGAGACTGTTATGGAAATCCCAGGAGAATCAGCAGTTTCTAAAATACTAAAAAAAAAAACCCAAATGTTTGATGAGAACATTATGAAGCGCTTGACCTGTTTCTGCATAAATTTTTATGCACGAGTAATAGAGTGGTTGCCGAATGTAGTGCATTCCATGTAGTGCACTCTATTTGAGATTCGGCCACAGAAAGAAAAACAAGAAAAGAAAAAAAAAAACTGCAAATATAACAGCAAAGTTATATTTCTGTCTGTACATATTTACTTATATCCACTACTCCTCTTACTAGTCCGATTTATTTTAGAAAGTTACAAGACACGTTTAACACAAAAAAAGTATTCGCTTTTCAGTACCGATTCCTATTCACGTACTTCATGCTGCTTTTTGTTTGTTTTAGTTTTTTTTTTTTTTCCCCTCCAGCAGATGACCCTGGAGCAGTTGTCCTTTTTCCACTCTAATAGCTAATAATTGTGTTTACGCGTTTTAGCTTTGCAGTGCTATCCTAACAATCTCATCTGCACTCGCATACACACGAGCAAGTCGACCACAGCCGCTCTTTTATATAAACCTTTATGATTGAAAAGAAAAATTATATATAATTTAAACTAGGATTTGCTTTGGACCATAGTAATGAAGGACACATGCAAATGTCCTTCTGCAAAACCTCTCTCTTTTTTGATAAGCTAACAAAGATTGGTAGTGAGTTCTGCATCTTTCAGAGCTTATATTGAGGCAACTGATATATCAGAGAAATTCAAAGCAAGGCTCCGAATATCAAAAAAGTTACGGCATTCAAATGGGAAATCAATATAGAAACTCTACGATCCCAGTGACCCGCTGCGTTGCATTACGTGCTGCTGAGGGTTTAACAGAGACTAAAGCAGTGAAAGGCGAATGAAAGGAATAAGAGGGCGTAAAAGTGCAGTGTGTTAAGAAACGCACGGCTGCTCGACGTGTGCACCGCTGCATTAATGTAGGATTAATGTAATGTTACGGATAACCGGGGAAGAGGGGACATCTTAGCACGCATAGTAATCATGCCATATTTCAACAGCACATGGAGTGAGGAAGAGACTTAATTTTCCCTTAATTACTTTTAAGGTCTTATAAGCTTTTAAATGCAAATTGGCACAGAGCTGCAGAAACGTACTGCAGAGTTCAAACCTCTAATGTCACACTGTGAGGGATGAAGAGACAGAACGGCAAAATAACTATAGATGGGTGAGGACGAAGCGATCGTAATCAATACCTATAGTTCATAGACTGGAGAATAAAGAGAACGTGAATGAAAAGGACAAAAGGATTCGACAAAGGCACACTTCCAACGTGCTTGGCATTTATTAATAAGGATTTACTAGCGTGTTTATTGAAGCCAACATTACACCAACACAGGCTTTTATCTAGTGCTGTAAGGTGTCGAATAATACATGGCGGGAAAAAAAAAAAAAAAAAAAAGAGAGAGAGAAAGCGAAAGCGTGTCACGCTGCACAGCCTCACCGATTCCAACCTTCTGAAAATTCATGAGGTTCGTGTTTAACGATCTACTGGCATTTAAAATTCAGCACATTTCAGGCTGTCAGGGTGTCGCCATACATCATCATCTAAACGCACCTACACTCCAGAGGAAAGGATCGATTCTTCCACGCAGGAAGGAAGAAACAAATCTGAGGAGCTTCCCAATAAATGGTTAAAAGGGTTAAAAAGTCACCACTCTCCTACTGCCATCTCTGTGCTCTTGGAGATCAGTGTAGGGGATTGGGGATTGGGGGAGACTCAGGTAGAAGACTGAAGAACAGCACAAGTTTCCATTTGCTCCACTCAAACAAGTTGGTTTAACCCCCGAACAGAAACTTTAGCCCTGAACCCTCAGATTAAGAGTCTCACTGACAGTTTAGTGATGTTGGTTAATTTTGTGAACGGATTTGTCATTAGATAACAAATGCATTGCTAATCTGCTAGCAAAGCTAGCACAAAATGTGGCGTGTGACGTGTAACATGTCAATCAACCCGAAATACGTTTTTTACAAAAGAGAAACAAACTACAAACCACTTGAGTGACTTGTATGAGCACAGAATCAAGGTTTCCTACCTATCAAAAGTGTTAGCATCCAATGGCAACTGCCTTATTCTAAGGAAAGTGTTGGGAAAATATAAGCATGCTGCTCATAAACTCCAGCACTGAACAGTAAATTAGCAAAACGAATGTATTTTTTGCTTGATTGCTTGCATGTATGCTTGCTGCTGGCTTGAGTGGCTTCGCACACGACAGGAGCTTTGTTCGATTAAAAACCTCACACTGATTCGTGCTGCACCAGGATGCCAAGAACAGCCCGTAAAAAGGTAAGAAGATTTTCCTCCTGGAATTAAACTGCAAATGCCTTTCAGGAAAAAAAAAAAAAAACTTTCAGATTAGGCTTTTTTCCCCCCTCACCACAATTAAGAAAGCTCCTGCTAGAGATAAGCAGTGCAGCAGGCGATATGCAAAGCCATGACCATTACTTTCAATTCTAAATGAGCGGATATACACATTAACCACAGGAAGGCTCTTAAATCATCGGCAGTATTTAACAAGAACAGGGAACGCAAAAATGCACCCAGCTTTGTATAAAGTGCTTCCAAAATGTGATGTGATGACGAAGTTACAAGTTCTTCAGGCTTTGGTTTCCTCAAAAAAAAAAAACACAGAAGATTCCAAAATAGCTGATATAGAAATTAATGACTATCAAACAAAGAAGGGGAAAATTTTGGAGACCATCGTGTACATCCAGTCTGAGAGTGAAAAGACAGACTGGCACCAAATTAGCCAAAAAGGGGTAACCGATCGATATGCCGCTAAGCACATGATCAGCTTCCCAGGCAGCTGTGGGCTTCATATTGATCGTGCACGTGATGATGGCTCATTCGGCCTTACAGCAGAAAATTATTTCGAATCATAAGCTCATCCTACAGGACTACAGACCTATGTTTCTGAAGAGAGTAGCAAAATCTATTTGGCTTTTTTAACCTGTGTGAAATCTAAAATGGCGGAAAGTTGCTTTTAATGCTTATAAATGGGCTACAATTTGGGGAAAGAGCACAAATGGAATAATCGGCCTCAGAAAAAAAAAAAAAATCCATGGCAAAGAAAAGGACAAAGATATCGATGGCATGCTAAGCACATGATCAGCCTCCCTGGTGGATGCACGTGCCTTATTGATCGTGTGTGTGTGTGCTGGAGATGACTGTTTGGGCGGTCGTCTTTAAGCCACCTCGGGCTAGAACATCTGAAAGAAAGGAAATACATTCGACTCACATTTCGTACCTGATTTTAGCAGGTAAATAAAAAAGGAAAAGTTTAATATAAAGATCTGGCTAGCAAGTCTTGCTCACTCTAGACTACCTGGATGTTGAGCTGTGAAACGCCAGAATTTCACCTGGATAATTTGCGGATTATTGTAGCATATTTAAAACTGAAAAAAAATTGATTAAAGTGGCCACGGATGCTCATCTGTCTCCACTGTCTCAGACATTGCTGCTGCTGAATAAATATTCCACGCCTGAAGCACAGACTTTTGGCAGAAAACTGTTTTTGTTCTTTTTTTTTTTTGTTTTTTTTTGGGGTACAGTCTTTCAGGGTTAAATACATTGTTTTTTCCCCTCTGTATCAGTATCAAAAATAAATGTGGTGAAGCTGAATGTTATTAAAAACAAGTACTTACGACTGAATTATACAAAATTATAAAATAAAAATAAAAAAATTTACTACTACAGCAGACCAGGGACTGAGTAAAGGGAGTACTTGTAGCTCCTAAATTTAAGAACTTAGATTTAAGATCCTAATTTTAAGAACTGTAACGAACTGCAAATGTAAACTATTGTAAATAAAACCCTTTTGTCATATAGAAACAATAAGTCTTTATTTCAAGAAACATCATATTACTAAGGCATAATTTCAGTAACATTTCTCATTAAGACTTAGTGAATGGCAAAAAAATTTGTTTTGAAATTTTAAAGTTCAAACGGGTTTCTGCTAATTTAATACCTGCCCTTTAGCTGCTGTTATTTGCGCACACATTCTGCATTCCTGAAATGACTTTTTAAGGTTGTAGTAAAAATCACACACTGAGTGCTAAATTAAGCTATTTCCATTGACGCCGGCCTTTATTTTATACCTTAATGTACAAATGCCCCGAGGAGTGCTATACTGCTCATGTGAAATACACAATCCACCAAAGGTCCAGTTAATAAATCAGCTGGCACGTGTCTGTTTTACTGTGTAAATGTTTTTCCAAATGCTAAGAAATCACGACCTTAATGTTGTCCTAAAAATATACAAACATCTGCCTATAAAGTCCAGTAATGGAAATTGCAGAGTTGTACCGATCAAAACGCGTGCAGAGACATGAGCCTGGAATACGTTCAACAAATGTGCAAAACGATCTGTAAAATATTGCACAGTTCAGTCAGCTTCAGTAATGCGCTTTATATAATCCGAGCTTGAACTGATTGACTGACTGACTGAACCTAGGCAACCTCTGAGCTTTAAGAAAATCACAAACACAGAGCAATTAACTGCAACTAGAATCTAAAGCGAGAAAATGTAATGAGTTTTCTTCACTGGTAAATTGGATTAAACTAAAAGGGTAAATACATGCTAATCCAGGAAGGTGTTAATCAATATGGAAATACAGCATTGTACTGAAAAGCTTGTTCGAATGAATGAAAACTGATGCGGCTAATTTAGCCTCACTGAAATGAGTCTATATATATATATTCGTACATGGCATCAACACTAAGTAAACACACACAAATTAAATTTCATACACACAAGGAAGGGTACAGGAGGGTGTGGGAGACAGCATTTTAAAGGAAATAAGGCTAGAGCCAAATACGGTGCTCTGTAATCATGGAATTTTAAAGCAATATGTAGTTTACAATCGACACACACAGCAACAGTAGGATCATCAGTCTATGGTTCAGGGAGGGCATTTCTATTTTAAGACTCTTGAAAATTATCGCTTTAAATGTGGAATTCAAAGCAGGACCATTTAGATGATTTGGCTCAACCTTCCGCTCAGCCTTTAAATGCATACGCTGCACTTAGGCTACCGTTTACTCTGAGCCTTTACTCGGTTGATGCTAAATAATTAATACTCACCTCACAGATATGTGTCTTGGTGAAAAGGACACATTAGTGCAGTGGAAACGTGGTATCTCTATCTCTCTAGTAAACCCAGTTAAACCGGCACACGCGGAAAGCGTACGTAGGGGCAGCCATTATATCAGATGTGTAACAACCGTTAATCTTTATCAAGTACTCATTCACAAATCCATACATTTTAATGTCCACTGAAGTGCTAATTATATCTTCTGAGTGACCGATGATTTAAAAAAATCTATGCTATGCTGCTATGTGCCGATGTTCTGGTGCTCACCTTTCTAGATGTTGCACAATTGTAGGGTAAATTGTTGAACTGCAATGAGGAATAATAGAGGCCCACAGGGGAAGGAATCGTGCCTCCCTATGCACATTTTCAGTGGAGGAGGAGCAGCACAAAGGACAGTTAATGACAGGGTTGACAGGTTTGTGATTTTTATGCCAAATTGGGCTAGTTCAAAATACTCCGCGGCTGCGAAGATCTCGTTTTACAGCAAATAATCAGAATTAAATCCAACAGATTTCCGCAAAGTACAGACAGAGTTTCTGTGATGTACAGAACCATATCCGTTATAAGATATATTGCAAAGACCGGGGGAGGGAAAGAGGGATTACTGAGTGGATAATGTCGACACGTCAGAAATGCGTGTGCACCATGGTGACCTTGTTTCCCCACGCAACGCCTAAGAAAAAGAAGTAAAATGCATGAAACTTTTCCTAAGGTATTTTGTGATTTTTTTGAGATGTAGTTGGCCTGGAAATGTTCCTAAAACCTATAAACCCTGGATAATGATGTATAAGGAAATACACTTGCTGTATCGAACACCGTTGAACAAAGGTACATCTAAAAACGAGCTGCTAGACTGTATGCTGAATGACTGAGTGTTGTCGACTCTCAATATTAAAGAAACTTATGAATATGCAAGCCTTTATATTTAGTAATATAACAGTATTTTAGGGCTGTTTTCATCAACAACATTGACTGTTTAAACCCCAGCAAATAAAGATAAGCGCTGTGACCCTGTGAGTAGGTGATCTACAGTGACAGGAGGCAACCAACGGAGACCGTTAGCAAAAGAGAAGCAAAGCTTTTAACGGAAGTGAAGAATGGTGTATATAATTGTATAATGGCGATGGAGCGAACATAGCTAACTCTACTAGCTATGTACACTCACCAGAGGAACCAATAATCTCTGCTACTTCCTTATATTTCTTCACGAAGTCTCAATTTAATGAGAGGTCATGCATGACAGGATAAGATTAAGCCATGCTTTAAGGTTTTGTATTAAGGTGCGCATCAAACAGTGAATAGGAACAACAGCAAGCTACTGTTTGTAGGTAGGAACTAAAGTTATGAGCGGGGAACTAACAAAACTTTGGACCACACACACCATAGGATTGGCCATGTCTTTTGTGGAGCTATATCTACCAGTGAAGCCATGGCAACCGGCAGTACCCTAAACCCCACTAGCAACCAACTAAGAGCAATGCAAGCGAAACAATGCTGCCGGTGTGAAGGTAGCTTAATATGCACGTGTTTAATAACCCTGATTTATGCGCCGAATGAATAGTTGATCCTCTTAGATTAGCCATCCATCCCAAAAGACGAAATGGTAAAGACGCGTGACAGCTCTGAACATATCTCATCTCACAAGGGGCATAACACCAAATGCTGCAATCCTAGTGACATCTCAAATAACCAAGCGCTGTCAAACGGGGCCTCTCTGATGCCATCACCCCGCTGCTGTTGCTTCTCCATACTACAAAAAAAAAAAACCCTAATGCACACTGACATTTTGCTGCAGCATGAAGACACAGCCACGGGCCAAACAAACAAATGAAGACTTTCTTCCCAACATTCAGGCTCTTGGAGTCTAGAACTGCAATTTAATGACTGACTTGTCAGGCTCCATCCGTTATGCAGAATGACACATCCAATAACTTCATTACGTCTTATGGACAAGAACAAGAGAGGTCTTTTTTGGGCCCAGCTCCATGTAACCGAGAAAATAAATTGCACTTTAACTTTAATTACCCTTGAAAACAAGACATTCTAATTAGCACAGAAAACCAGCACTGACCCAGAGTCCCTTCTTCTTCTAAACGTCACATTTTAAATGATCAAAATGAAATCATAGCTACAGGCAGGACTGCCTTTATATCTTAGACTTGAGACAATCAGCTATGATTTGGAACATCAGCCACGCTTATGTTTGAATAGCATGGCTATAAGTAAGTTTACGTACATCAGAGTGGCTATGCATGCTGTTATTGACATACCATTACATTTCGCTTAACCAAAGCGACTTAGGGTTAGTCGCTAATCATGTTACCCATGTACTCTTCTTGGTACAGCAGTGTTTATGCTAGTCTGACCTGCCTGCAATTTTGCCCACTAGACCATTAAACTGTTTGATAGCCAAGTTATAACATGAAATTCGTCTCATGCCGATTTGCGAGAATGATCCAGAGTGCCTTCGCTGGCAATGTAATGAGCTCTCATGAGATTTTCAGCTGTCACTAGCTATATCAGCTAGCTAGCATCATTAGCATTGTTAGCTGCATAGGATATAGCTAGCATTATATACATTTCTATAAAGGCAGTTCATCCAAAGCATAAACTTACCTAGCTCTATAGGTGTTAAAACCATTTGATTCATTACGTGAAGTTGCCATTCAAACCTAAACGTATTACACAGATTGCAATTATACACGTCCTGAAGCAATTATACACGTCCTGTTTCTAATTCTGCAAGCAACTTCACCCCTTTACCAGTAATAAATTACCAATGCTTTACTACATTTCTTGTTATTAGGTTTTTGGAAGCATGTATTTTTTTTTTCTTTCTTTCTTTCTTTTTTTGCTCACAGTAAAACTACCTGGTTACTCTGCCCACCATGTTTTTCCTGTTTCTGAAAAGATTGAGATGAGGGTGGAGTGAAGGGGTGTTGGGAAGTGTCTATAAAAAGATTGACAAGATGCCTACGGTACACCCCTGCTAATGCCATTGCTTAAACAATATTTTTTATACCATCTTCTGCCTATTTTCCGGGTTATTTGTGCTAGTAAGAACAAAAATTGTGATTTCAAGTTCCACAATTGAGATGCTACCAGGAAGAATCACTGGGATTATGAAGGTTAGAAGAGGAGGATTAAAGAGTGTGGAGACTTTGGCTGGGAGGAAAACAGTCAAGATTAATAGAAAGGGGGAAGATTATTGAAAAAGGAGAATTCTGAACTAAATACCTTCTTTTATGGGGGAAGTATTGAAGATTTGGGCAGACAGGAGTAATGTGGTGTTGGGATTCAGTGTTCATAAATAGCCAGTCATCTGTGTTCTGGACAATCTGAAGCCTGTAGACAGGTCGGTAACTGATACCCATAATAATCTAAGAGGCCAGATTAGGGATCATGTAGCAGAATATGAAAGGCAATAGCTAAGTTTAGAAAAGAAGGATTACTCAGGGGTTTTGTGGATCGTTAAAGGCTTCTTAGCTTTCTGAATGGGTTCTACTTGGACTCAGCTCTCCATGAGAAACGGAGCTGTAGAAAGACCCAGTCAGAGTTCCCCCACAGGCACCTTTGGGTCTTAGTTTAACCTTTTTTCCCTAGGATTATAGAGTTAACCTTAGTGCTGAAGGAAAGGGCAGTGTCAATATGACACAAACATTACGAACAAAAGCAGAAGGGAAAATACACTATATGGCCAAAAGTGTGTGGACACCTGGGAGTCACAGCCATATGTGCTTGCTGAACATTGCAATCCAAATCAACTGGGGAACCTTTGCCGTTATAACCTCAACTCTTCTGGGAAGGCTTTCCACTAGATTTTGGAGTGTGGCTGTGGGGCTTTGTGTTCATTCAGCCACAGGAGCATTAGTGAGGTCAGGTGCTGATGTCAGGCAAGAAGACCTGGCATACAATTGGTGTTTCAGTTCATGCAAAAGGTGTTCAGTGGGGTTGAGGACAGGGCTCTGTGCAGAAACGTCCTTCCACTCCAACCTTGGCAAACCACGTCTTCATGGAGCTCACTCCACATGCTGTAACTGCAACTTTCATGCAGGAACAGCTTTGGGCTTGACTCCTTAGTTCCAGTTAAGGGAAATCTTAATGCTACAGCATACAAAAGACACTCTAGACAATTGTGTGCTTCCAACTTTGTGGCAACAGTTTGGGGAAGACCCACATATGGGTGTGATGGTCAGGTGCCCAGATACCTTTGGCCATATTGTGTAACCTTGATCATGATGGGACACCATTAGCTGTCACTTTGCCATGATACAACAGTATCTGCAAAAGCCACTAATGAGAGTCTACTTTGTGCCATTAATATTTGTTTTACTTGGTCTGGTTTCCACTGGAAGCAATATGAAAAGCCATATCACTGCTGATCTTAAAGCAACTCCTCATTATCATTATGTTATAGTCCATTAAGCAGTCTTCAGAAAGAGTGAAAATGGATTATGAAGTGAAAGAGCTACGTACATCTGCGTGTCACAGGCATATGCTTGAGTAAGACCTGAGTATTCTGTTATTTGGTCAAGAGTTAATATGCATACGGGGGGGTCCTCTGTGGATAATCCACTTCTGATGAAACTCCAAAATAACGCTAGCTAGCTGCATTATCTGTGATCTTAGCAAGTCATGTTGATTGTACAAATCACCTGTTAAATCTTGCTTTGTTGCTAAGAGTTGTTTTCCCAGGCTAGCCAGCTAATACTAACCACAGTCGGTGTGGGTCATGGGGTATCTCTGCTCAAATGGCAGAAGGGTCTGCCCAATAGAAATAGGATTTGCTAAGCAAGAAAAAAAAAAAAAAATTACAGGGGTTAGTGGTTACTGATTATTGGCTTAGCAATCACCAATCGACAAAAACCTAGCATAGTCTTTGTATTATGAAGAGGTCAGAATCAGGACTGGAATCACTGGAAACAAACAAAAAAAATGCTATTTTGTTGCAGGTTGGAACTGTGGAGCGATACAAGAGCTTGATGATAACAAAGAAACAAAAAAATGACACCCCACAAAAGCAGTCCCCAGACTATACTGTTAGAATGTCATGTTCTCCTTGCTTCAATAGTACTGTGAGTATAGATGAATTTGCTATAGCTACTGGAAAGATAGTACCTCCACAGCACAGCACAGCACTTTTTGCTATAAAATATGAAATAAATCACTTTTTCAGTTGATAAACTCATAAATGCATGTAGGCAAACAAATTTGCAAGTAAAAAATTCCAATCTGTTCTCACTTTTACAATTTCACGCTCTGCCTATTTTAAGAGCATCGTGTGTATAGATAAACATTTGGCTGATATTGGACGAGCAGGTTCACCCCCTGAGGAAGCAGCACTCTGTGATATTTTTATAAATACATAAAAAAAAAAATATATCAGTGTTCATACCTAGGGGGCTACTTTCTGGGTCCCAGCCTGATGCAAAGGCAACAAAAGGCCATAATAAAGGGGCTGTGATCGATGTGTGGAAAGCACAGCAACCAGTATGGGCACCATGCAGAGACACTGACATTTGCGACTCAATGCGTCTGTGAGACAGACAGACAAAGAGAGATAGCAAACGATGGAGAAAGATGGGTTGCATATAGATCCTAGAAGACTCTCTAGCGCCGTAACAAGAATCGGAGGTGTTCCTCTTAGTGCCAAACAGTGATAAGAAAACGCTGCAAATATTTATGCAGGTAAATGGCCTCCTGAGAAATGATGCGTCACTAACGGTATTGCTAATTTAATCACATCATTACTCTTTCGGAAGAAAAAAAAAAATCATTATCTTCCCGTCCTCTCTGCAGGTGGACTGAGTAAAATAGTGTGCAGATGATAATTGCCAGGATCAGGAGCGATAACAGACAAGTGAGGATAATTATTGCATGAGAGGACAATTCAATGCATTCCTCTCTCATCTGCGGTTACAGTGACCTCCAACTGAACTCTAAATTCTTTAAGGATATGTTTTTGCTCGAGTGCTGTCAGAAGCCATGTAAACACAGTAGAGGCTTGTGTAAAGAATTTGAGATTTTGTTCGATATCTGCAGTGTGATTCGGTCCGAGAGCACTGAAGCAAACTTGCTAACAGAGAGTGAAAGCACCTAACACTCCGTATGAGGCTAACTGCATGGCATGCGGAAAGCTGTTAGCTTCTGAAAGCTCAGCCATCTCCCAATGTTATACGATGCCAAGGCTTGTGGATTGAAACACTGCAATGTTTATATGGTGGGAAAGAAATTGGTAGATTTGCAGACTGAATGCGGTGTTCATTCAGTGTGCCTGGCTACAGGATTCAAAAGGCATTCACAGTCGAGAACGGTAGACCAATCAGCAGTCAAGGCTACGTTTAGTAATCCTTTGGTGCACAGTATTTATTCGCTCATTTTCGCTGAGGAGAATGTCAACCGACATGCTGGCCTTGGATGAAAAATGAAAGGATTCAATCAACATTGTACATGCCACAGAGACATGATTTATAGTCCTGATATTCAACTGTGCCCCCAAGTTTTCAAAACCTTCCATCCATTCGTTACGCTTTTCAAACATGCCGAGAAGGCAAGGAGACGAGAATGGCTTGAAAAATTAGCAAAAATTATTATGCCCTATTATCAAAAGGTGTATTCAAAATCAGCGTGCGTGTGTGTGTGAAGAGTTCTGTCTCTGAAATCTTTGGTTTCTTGAAATGTCTCGCTCATTGCCTCTATTAGCACTATAGAAACTGTAAGTGAGTAAGTTGGGGAAAAGAGTAATACCCAACTGTTCTCATATGAGGGGCTTATGAGGATGTGCAGACAATGTAGAGAAAATATGTCCTATGAAGACACATGGTGTTTCAGGAGGACAGGGTAATAACCCATTAAAAAAAAGTGCCTGGGTGATCCCAAGTGGCACAGCATAAAAGCGTTCGCCCATCTGTGACCGGGAGCCGAGGCAGCAAAATTGGCTGTGTTCTCTGGGTGGGAAGGATGACAGAATCTCTCTCCTCTGTCAGTTACAGCAACACTAGCCAATCATGGGCGTCTGTGAGCTCGTATATACCGAAGAAAACAGATAGAGCTTTCCTTCGAGTGTGCATGAGCCGCAGTTTGAAAATATGTGGTTGGCTGGCTTCATATGTCTCAGAGGAAGTCTATGTTAGCTACCACCTTCCCTAGTTGGTAGCTGTCGCGTGATATGAGGGAGCTGGTGGGTGGGAATTGGCAGGTAACCAGATAAGGGAGAAATTAGGGAAGAAAGGCACTGATATACAACTCTCAGATGCACAACTCACAGATGATAGTCGCAGTACATCTGCACGGTATACCGGTTACAGCAGAGATGTTAAGTTACCGGTGGTGGTGCTGGATTACTAGTCTCAGTAGGTCACTATACCTACAATCACTGCAATAACTTTGCAGCAGAAGTGATTAATTTTTTTTACAACCCCAATGCCGTTAAATATTTATTGCACTCTTAAACACCAGTAGGATATGTTCATGATTCAGTCCTGGTAATATGAGATTGCTCTGGGCTACCATTGAGATTTCACAGTTTTAGGAGTGCTGAAATCTTTTGTAAAATAACTCTTTGATAAAAAAGTCTTAAGATTAACACGTCCATTTTGGAGTTTCTCCAAAAGACACCAGTTAGGAGCTACACTATATAGACAAAAGAATGTGGACACTTGACCATCACACATCCATATGTGGGTCTTCCCCAAACTGAGCTTAGAGTTGAGTTTAGGATGTCTTTGTTTGCTGTAGCGTTACAATTTCCCTTCACTGGAACTAAGGGGGACAATCCTGTTCCAGCATGACAGTGCCCCTGTGTACAAAGCGAGGTCCATGAAATCATGGTTTGGAGCAAGGCTGGAGTGGAAGAACTTGAGTGTCCTGCACAGAACCCTGACTGGTAGTGGTACCAGTGGTACTGAACTGGGTCTGAATACCTCCTAACTGAAGAGATACTGGACAAACTCAAACCTGCACTTTGAAAACAACAGTGTGGACTTTTATGGATTTTATAAATTAGAAGGCCAAATAGACTTGATCAAGAGGTAGAGCTCTATCATACCAAGATAATCCACCCAGAGATGGAGGACAAACTGTCTTCTGCTGGACTTCCATGAAGATGTACCAAGAGGGGCTCCCAACAGAAAATCGTCTGGAGATTGCGAGTCTTAAAACCGACTACGCCACAGCCATTCGAGTCCAAGACAGAAAAATTGCTCATGCTCTCTGCTGTCAATCACAGCAATACCAGCCAATTACTGGTATCTGTGTGTACACAAGAGGGCAGATAGCTCTTTCCTCTCTGGCTGTGTGATAGTGCAGAGCTAGTTAGTGGTCAGGAATTAGCAAGTGGGAGAAAATGAGGTTTTTGAAGTTTTCAATCAAGTTTTATGATTGTATTCTGAATGATAATCGGATTGAATTATATATGGCCTCTAAGATTCCCACCCCTACCACTGATGCCAGTGTAGTCAAGATAAAGCTAGAGGATGTGTTCAGTTCTCGCTAAAAAATCAAAAATGTTAGGCTACTTAATCAATCGGTGGCAAAAGACACAAGGGACAGCCATGTTTTTAACCAAATCTTTCAGCTTAGTAAATAGAACAAGCCTCTAATCTCAACAAACAGAGTTTTAGTATTCCTCCTGGCAAAGGGAGCGTGCCCTTTGAGAGATACTCACGGTTATTTTGATGATGTCGTAGATGAGATAGCGTGGGATTGGCTGTCCGTTCACTTTGTCAATAATCATCTCCTATTGGACAGAGACAGAGAGAAAGGGAAACAGACTGTGAGAAACAACGGAGGGAGAAAAAAAAAAAAAAAAAAAAAAAAAAAAAAAAAAAAAAAAAAAAAAAAAAAAAAAAAAAAAAAAAAAAAAAAAGACTATGCATGATTCTATGCACATCTCAAAGCAGGACATTTCAGCATAATACACATTTCTCTTCAGTTTGACTGACCAGCCCAATTCTCATTAGACAGGAGTCAGCCTGAGAGAGAAGTGAGAAAAAGAGAAGGTGTGTGCGTGTGTTTGAGCGAGCGAGAGAGAGAAAGAGCGTGAGAGATAAGGGAGAAGAGTACTCAAATTAAGGATATCACTTTTGAGCATGGTTCAACGAATCACAGCTTAACTTGTCGTACGGCGTGAAGTGTCAAGTCATCCGTTGTGACTTTCGCAATTATTTCCCTGCCTTCACAGCAGGCTACTTGTTACTACAGGCAGGAAGCAGTTTCTCTGTCTGGAGGGCAAGAGTGGTAACTGATAACGTGTGAGCTAATGTTGAGTCTAGAGCACCAAATCAGTTTATATAGCTTCCGTAACTCGAGCGATAACAGGAACTTGTTTCGCAGACGTTCCAGAACAGTATCCAGAACTAAAAATAA
>CM041004.1:6044620-6115039 GCA_022985145.1 Pangasius djambal
ATATATATATATATATATATATATATATATATATATATATATATATATATATATATATATATATATATATATATATAATAGCCATAGAATTAAAACCACCTGCCTAATATGTCCCTTCAAGGCATGGACTCCACAAGATCTCTGAAGGTGTTCTGTTGTAACTGACACCAAGATGGACCTATTAAGTCCTGTACGTTGGGAGGTGAGGCCTCCATAGATCGGACTTGTTTGTCCAGCACATCCAACAGATGCTCGCTCAGATTGAGATCTGGGGAATTTGGAGGCCAGGTCAATACCTTGAACTCTCTGTCATGTTCCTCAAACCATTCCTGAACAACTTGACAGGATCAATCAGTGCGCATTATCCTGCTGAAAGAGCACATTTTCACATTTTTAATCTACTACAAAGCCGGAAGTAAGCTGTACCTCTCAAACTGTTAACATCTTGTAAGAGAAGGCTGTAAGAGAAGCAAGCCTTTGTCAGTAACCTATTCACTGAAAAATGCACCGATTTGCCAGTCTGCTGACTTCGAAACAGTGGCAGCAGGAAGCCATTACGAACATAGTGTGGGTCAGCAGAAGCAGCAGCTGGGCTCTGGATCTTCCAGAACATGTTTGGCTCACACAAGCTGTTATTTGGACTGCTTAATGCCGGTAAAATTAGCTCCATTAGTGCTATGGTGAATATGCAAGCATTGCTCACACACCGGAAGGAAGAATGTCTATATTTAAGGACCTCTGATTACATCAAAATGGCCCACTTGCTCATCTAATGTGGAGCATGTGACCTCGCATCTGATCCATTAACTGGGGTCTCTGAAACACTCCACGAAATTCAACTGAATCCAAGACACCTTCTGGTTTAAACTCCTTCATCATTAAGCTTTCACAGCTGATTAAGTCAGAATTCTGATTAGGTCAGACTTACCCGACAAATCAAATTTTTAATCTGAAACACCTGAAGTCAAGAGAGAAAAACTGGGTGGGAGGGACGTCATTCTCTCTCTCTCCCTCCCCTGTCAATCAAAACAACTCTAGCCAATCGTGAGCATCTGTGAGCTCCTGTATGTGGAAGAGGGCAGACAGCGCTTTCCTCAGAGCCTGCTGCGTTGCGCTGCCCTGTGATGCAGCATGAACAACAGTACGAAAAGATGTAGCAGCTGGCTTCACATGTCTCAGAGAAAGCATGTGCTCACATAGGCACTTTAATATATAGACTCACACCTCGTATACATCCATTCGGCTAAAATGTTTTGTGAAAGGATTCGAAAGCTATTGCAGGGCTGCAAACTCACCCCATCCAGCAGTGTGTTGGAGAGGTGGGTCCTCATGTCCTTTCGGTAAGGGAACTCCAGGTTGGCGACGTGGAAGACCGTGTTGTCCCTGTCGATCATGTACACCTCATTTCTGCCATCGATTAGCATCATATACCTGCAGGGCATTGAAAAGATTGTTACACACGCAGTCATGGATGACCTGAAACTATGGCTACAATTAGGGTTGTTACGGTTTGCAATTTTGGACGGCATTATAGTCTGAATATATTATAGTGTCATGACATCACTGTATTGATCGTCCATTTAAAAAACAAGCTGGTGGCGAAACTTAAAGGAAAAAAAAGTATGACGAAATCTTCGTACGAAAGTCTCTTTGGACATCTCTATACGAATTTCTTAGAAACTGGCCTTATAGCTCAGAAGACTTTTAGCTGAGAGAGGGAAAGAGGAATATGTCGATACACTGTTTCCCTTCCTCTCTGAGAGCTAGATTTTTATAAACCCATAAAGATTTAAATAAAAGACAAAAAGCATCGAGCGAGATAGTGTGCAATGCAGGCACCGTTGGTGCGGTTGTGATGGCAACAGACCAAATCGCAGCTGGGCCAATAAACCTGACACCCGCCTCCTGACTTTTATCTGTGCTTTGTTGAAATATAACGTCATTACATTACAAATCGCTGAAGACTAAAAGATATAAAACTACAGTAAACTTACTGAAAAGGAAAACAACACTCTTGGGACCTGGGCACAAGCAGGGCTGTGTACAATCATATATCATCCAGTACATTTTGATATTATAGTATCAGTGCCATGAAGTAGGAACCAGTGAATGATGCATTATAACCCATATCTAGATTAATAAGCAGAAGCATGAACTCATAATTGCGAGAGAGTTGGCAGATGAAGCATGCTCGCCACAGTTGCTGTTATAGAAAATGACAAATTGAAGAATTTTGACCAATCTGGATCGAGAACTGACTTGGGTTTTATAAAATCAAGTTTTCATGAATGTGATTCAGTACAAACAGATATGACAAGAAAGTGGACTGTATTTTGTCCACGTCATTAGAATGAATCATGGCATTACAAGGTATAAATCATAACCATAATTTGCCATGATTAACATTTTGTTTGTACCATGGCTTTAACCGCTGCTTCAGGACCTTGGACAATTCCCAGACCAACGCAACTCAGATCATTACCATTACATACATTTACACTTGCTAATTAATTACAGTGACACTGTTCTGGCACCTAGTGTGTGTGATTAGTGAAAACAAAGTCAATCTGATTTATTCGTAATTATCTAGGTCAAAACAAAGGCTGCGGTTCAGCTCAATACATTTCTATTGTGTTAGCATCCTGAGCTAGCTCTATTTTTGGTCTTATGTTCACCTAAAGAGAACACCCTAATCAGAACCATCCACTGCTCATGAGTGACTCATCCTGGTTTCTTTTCCTATCACCTTCTGAGACCTCCTGAAATGGTGCACTCAGTTTTAATAATAGAAGCACGTAAAACTTCAATTTACAGTCTGTCTCGGCCTCACACACACACACACACACACACACACCTGCACACGGCTTAACAATTACAGGTGATGCATGCTGTTGCTTGTGGTGCTGATGGTGGTGCCACAACAGGAAGCAATCTGCGCTGACGGAAGTTTAGGTTTGAGCTCACAGCTCATACAAAGAGGTGTGTGTTACTATGCTGCATTAACCCTACACTGTGCACTCTAATGATGTCAAATGCAAGGATGTTTTTTTCAGTCTACTTTTTGCCACAGTAGATCGTAAGTGATTTCTGATCATCTTAAAAGCTCTTTTAAAAAAAAAAAAAAAAAAAAAACCTGCACTGCTAAGCGGAAACACAACAGCTCTTTTGCTCAACCTGAACAGCTCAAAGAAACCATATGATTCCAGAAAGATGACAAATTCCATCAAAGTACAAGGACTTCCTTTTCCATTCCTCTTACGTCCAATTAATACTCTCCCAACCTGGCGAAGTTCGTGTTTAAGACTCTCGAACGGACCGAGGAAGGGACAGACAACCCAGAAAGATTATGCCTCCACCACTTGGTAGAGGAGGCATTAAAAAATGGGAGAGCATGAAAAAAAAAAATTACATGCACCCAATCTGCCTACTTTTGGACAAGACACATGTATGAGCCTGAATTTCTCCAGAGCTATTAGATCATCTCAGACATATACTGCGAGTTAGAATGAGAATTATGATAGGTTTTTGTTTTTTTTCCACTTAGAACAGCAGTTACTTACTTAAAACGTGTAACACAGAGAGAGAGAGAGAGAGAGAGAGAGAGAGAGAGAGAGAGAAAGAAAGAAAGGGTGTCTGATGATGAAGCTAAATCCAACTTCCAATCCTGAAAATGCCAAGACAATCACCAACAGCTCTATTTCATCTTCCAGCTCACCAAAGGATAAGTAGGATAATTAACACATCCTGGACCACTCACAGTAATTAAGGCAGCAATTAGACTCATTACTGCACTTTATCAAACCATTACAATCAGAAGGCGGACCGGCCAAAAGGTCACACATAAACACTGCCAGCTTTATAATAAACCCTTATCAAGCTTTTTGGGGGGGGGTTTGGGGGGACGACAGCTTCAAACAGAGAGATGCTAATGAATGCAAGCACTTGTTTCTCGGTCTGTCCATTAGACTCTAAAAATAATTGGACGGTGGCATTTCTTCTTATTTTGGTTCCAGGCGCCAACACATTGGATTTGGAATGAAAATGACTTTAAGGGTAAAGTGCAGAATGTGGTTTTAATTAAATTTTATTTATTTATTTATTTATTTAAAGTAACCAGGGCGGACAAATCATAACACCATTAGCTAGCCCACCGTTGGAACCTCCATTATGCTCCATGTTTTGGTTGCCTGGAAACCTAATTGGCTAATGGGAGCTAACATAATGTAATTAAGAATGGTAAGCTAGTCAGCTAGTTAACTGCATTAATAGGGAAGCAAACGAGTATATAATTTCCTGCACATCATGCCTGCGCCATTGAAAAAAATTCAGCAAGTGGTCGCTGAGCGTCTGGGCTATGAGATGTGGTGTTTTCTCTTCACACGTACTGTCTTTATTTTCTCTCGCCAGCCGTCGAGTGACTGTGTCTTGTGCTAGAAGGAGAGGTGTATCAGTTATATGCTTTGGCGGGTTTTATTTTTCCTTGGCTTCATCAGTATTTCCACTAGGGGTGTCACGATCATTCGATTTGGAAAAACGCATCATCCAAAATCATCTTAAAATAGATTAAAATTAATTATGAATCAATTATATTGCAAAAAGGCAGGCAACTGGTGTATAAATAGGCTAGAAAATGATCTGTAACTCTGATACTTAACCTAGGTGTTTGCTACGTCGCCATCGTTCGCAAATTAAAGGCAAGTTGGTCACAAATCAAAAGGCTACGAAATCAGTTCCTATCATAGCGGATTCAGCGGTATTGTCGAATATCGAACTGTTCCCATAATAATTAAAATCGCATCGTAGAACATTCAGTGCTTTTGCCAAATATTGAATATTGCCTTTAGAGTCAAAATAGTATCGTAGCAATTCACTATCGTCAAATGTCGATTCGTTGCCATATCGTAATGTATTGTATTGTAGCAGAGTCAGTGGCATCATCAAATATCAACTTGCTACCTTAAGAATGGAAATTGTATCTTGCGAAAGCCTGAGGTTTACTCCCATCATTTCCACATGCCTGCACATTCCTGAATCTTAAACGCTAATTAATTCCCCTAGCAAAAAGCCAACATGTTTAGTGCATCAGGTGGTAGGATTCATTACAAGTAGCCAGTGATTACACTTATAGCACTGACCACCGTAAAGCTAATACTGTTAAACATCCATTTCAAATTAAAAACTTCTGTTTCGTGAAAATGGTCTAAAAAAAATCAATAGTGTCCGAGCCTAGTTGTCGGCTATAAATGAATAACTAATAGCCTGGACACGCAATCTACTGATTTGTCCATCCAGTAACATTTCACACACAATGCGTCTACATACAGTAAAACGCTGCCGTCGTCAGAGCGCTAGCCTTCCCAAATTCAGTCATCCATATGATCAGAAAAGGGCAAATGAGTGTTTTTATTCATTTGTACAATAAGAATTAGTCGTTTTTGAGAAATAAGGCTTTACATTAAATGACCCAGGATGTTACTCAGTCAGCAAAGTTACGATCGATCCAAAACCGTCTGCTGCTTTTGTGCCAAGAAAAACATTTGTGCAGCCTCATTTATTATCGTGCACAAACGCAGCACAAAGGAACAGGAAACCGTTCGTTTTCTGGTTATGTGGGGTGTCGGCTTCCCAGACAAGTTTTGATGCATCAATAGTGCCACTGCAAATGTTTTGGTTCATCAGATTTTCATCTCCAATTCATTCTAATTTCATCACAGTTGACTAAATTTGAAAAGTCTTCATCAATGAGCATTCATCAGGAACACAGCTGAAAAGATTAACACTGGCAGAATGTCGCATTTAATCTGAGCCTTAAACCCAATATTTATGGCTTTACCGGCAGAACTGTAAAGGAAAATCATTGCTTGTTTTGATGCATACAAGAATGTGGTGATCTTACCAACAGCAAAAGACCACGAAAGTGGATTGCCAAAGAAGTTTTCTATGATGAGGTTAAAACGCTGAGCAGATCGATAACACTTTTCAAAAAGTAGGCATAGAAGTGTCAAGTATGACCATAAAATGGAACAAAATACTGCAGCATGACCTCACAGGGTTCACCACAAAATGCAAACCTCAAAGCAGACAAACCAGGTTACACTTTGATTAAAAGAAAATAAAAGCTTTCAGGACAGTCCTGTGGACAAATGAGACAATGATTAGAGTCATAGGAAAAACACTATGTAGAGAAAAATAAAAATCTGCTCTTCATCATCTACCTTGTACGTTAAACATGGTGGTAGAAGGCTCCAAAGTGAGGCGACAAAAAAAAAATCGCTCTCCATACCGTCAGGAGACTGTATTTTTGAATCTTGGTGATGCCACAGTTATCCATGGTCAGGAGAGCAAAATTGGCCATGCTCTCTTTGTGTTCTCCCGTCAATCACAGCGACAGCCAATCGTGGGCATTTGCGAGCTTATGTATGCGGATGAGTTTGGGTAGCGCTTTCGTCAGAGTGTGTTACGAAGTCCTGGCTTCACGTGTCTCAAAGGAAGCACATGTGTTAGGCTTCAGCCTCTGCAGTTGGTAGCAGTCATAGGATAGGTGAGAGCTAGCTAGATGGGAATGTTGGGCTGATTGGGTAGACCAAATTGTAGAGAAAATGAGGAAAATTTTTTTTTTTTTAAATGGACAGGAATGCCTGCAAGTGAAACTGGATCACTTGGATTTATGGAGCAGTAGTGGAGATTCAGACAGAATCTTGAGCTGACAGATTCTTGAGGAACTACCTATCTTCAAGATTTATTATAGAAAGCTTCAACCTGAAATAGGACAATGGCTCAAATCAAACTACTGATGCGACTGTGAAGACTTTTTGCTGTGCGGATCAACCACTGCACAACTGGGAAAAGTCAATAAATCCAGAATATACCTGGTCTACTCCCGGGTCTGCTTTTTGGAAAATTCTGGCTCTACTTCTGTTCCTGTGACAGTATGAGGAGACATATGCACAGCCAGGTGTTCCCACGGAAAAAGAAAAATGGATGGGCGGGGTGTTGGCTTATTCTCCGAAAAACATAAGTACAATCCATTATGCAGTTCTGAAACATGCCCTGACTTCTTTAATTTGTTCATTTTCAAGCAGGAAGCAACCACTGCCACCCTTCCTGACACTGGAAAAATTAAGAAAAATCTTTCTTACTGTCCTCAGTCCTGTGCAAAAGCTTGATATTGCAAATGCGGCAATCTTAAAACTATCCTGTAAATGTACACCCTGTTGTTGGGAGATCTCGAGTTCAAATCCCGACAATAGAGCATAAATTGCTGGGATGGCAGCCGCCCATCAGTGTGTCAGCAGAGGTATGTGGAAGAGGGCGGATAGCGCTTTCCTCTGAGTGCGTTGTGTTACAGCATGAGCAGTACTTTGGAAAGACGTGGTTCCTGGCTTCACATGTCTCAGAGGAAGCACGCTAGGCCTCATCCTCTCTGTTTGACAGGAGAGAGCTAGCTAGTGGGTGGGAATTGGAAAATGACCACAAAAAATGACTGTCCTAAGGACAGCGGTATCCCAAGGTAGACAAGGCATACACAATCCTACGCAAAGGCAGTCCCCTAATTCTGTTCACCAGATGAACTTACCAGATTTTGGGCTACAATCACATATTTTATGGCACTGTAGGGATTCCTGAATGTTATGGCATGCCAGATGCCTTAACATGTTTTTTTTTTTTTACATATAATTTCATTATATAGTGTATTGTAATAAAAAGATTACACAAGTATTAAGATTGCAACAAAACCAGAACATGACTGGCTGGTAACTCTCTCCGCATCTGGGATGAAACCACTCTCACTTTTTCTCATAATCACACACACAGGTTTCTTTCGCAGCCTCCCTCTGTGATCTAGCGGAGGTGGAAAAACGTTGCAGCAGCTGCTCTAAAAGAGGGCTTTTAGAAGGAGAGGGGCTCAGGCCTGTAATCTCATTGCTGCTATTACAGCGAGCACACTGCACTCCGCACTTCCACAAAGTTACCCAGAGATCAATACGAGGCGCCACTGTCTAATCCCATAGTACAGCCAACCCAAACACAAGCAGCGAGAGGGACAGAGAGTAAGAAAACGATGTACAGTTCAATGAATGTAGCTCTGCTTACCTGACCTGTTTGCTTGTTTCCTAGCCGAGTACTAACAGCCACGTCTTCACCTCCTGACCACGATCTGCACAGTCGCCGAGTAAAGGAAGCGACTGCACAGGCATACTCACACACAGGTCAAGAGGTGCTTTCTTCCATGAAATAATATTTGACACAGAAAACCATAGCAAATTACTGAGAGGAGTGTCACTTTTACTTTTACCGAGTTCCGCATTTCCTTCCGCCGCATGTGCTCTGTGGCGAGTTCGAGTGATCCTCACCCTCAGCAGAACACAACATTAAGTGCGATTCGTTCACAAAAGAATACAGAACAGTATCATGAGTAATTCTCAGCCTCACTAGAGAGAGCAGCAACAATGTTTGGGGCCTTAAGAATATCAACAGCTTGAGTGAGTCTCATCCTCAATAAGAAGCAGAAATAATCTCAGTAAACTCAATTTCACTCAAATTTATTAAAAAAAAAAAGCTGTAGAAGGAAATATGAATCATTCCATGTTTCCATGAACTACTGTTATGAGACTTATGAACTGGGTGTGACGAGATAATAGCACGGGCCAAACGCACACTGGCACCGAGAGCCAAACACACACTCGTTACTTCAGAAAAATCTTCAAAGATGTACTGAGTTCTACAAAATCAGCCATGTATTTTTTTTTTTTTTTTTTTAAATGGCAATTTTGGAATTTCTAGTGCTTCTAATTCTTGAATAGTATCCTAAGGAAGTTTTTTTTTTTAAATAGCAAAAATAATAGTTGACAGTTAATTGAAAATGGGAAAATTAGAGAAAATTTTAAAAAGGCAAGGACAGATGGAGCATGAGGGGAAATAAACAGAATCTGAAGGGCAGGATGACGTCATGCTGCTTCACTCTCATCTCCATGACTAGTGTTGCTCAATATAGCGGAATTACACGATTACAGATAATATCATCCTCGTCCGTACAGTCATCTCTATTACACATTTTGTGCAGAGGACCGAAAACAAAAGGTTTGCCTGAGGCTAGATATCGGAGCTCACTATATTTATACGTTACATTGTTTCTACATCAGTTGGTGTATTAACTGCGCGCCCAGAGGGAAGCAGCCAGCATTCTGAATGTGATGTATTCTATGGCACCAGTTAGCGTCCATGGGGTAAGCCAGAGAGGCTGAGCATTCGATGTCCCTGCAGGAGACGCGAATAAGCATACGTGTTCATGTGGCAATAGTATTATTCATCAAAGCTCTATTATTGAGTTAAATAAGGGGTGAAAATCAGCAAAAAAAAAAAAAAAAAAAAGTCTGTCGTTCTAAAAGACCCCGCTGAGATAATAATGCGAGAAATTATGCAGCTGAGAATTTCAGTATAATTTTGCACCTAAAGATGTTCAACAAAGGTATTAAAAAAATAAAAAGCACGAGACACAGAAAGCATTCTGGAGGCTCGGCTACTCATTAAACCCCTTCGCACAGATACAAGCCTAGGTACAAGAACCATGTTTGTCACTGAAGGAAAAGTCCACCCTGAAACACAACAAACATGTCTTAACTGCAATACCCGTGAATTTGTTGGCTGATGCTGTACTTTCGTTATTCCCATGAGAAGTTAGTGGTTGTGCTGCAATTCTTCAGATTTTACAGTCACAAAGCGTACAGATAAGGAGGTGAGCACAGCCTAAAGGACTAAAGCTCCGCCACATTGCTCGCTTCAGGCAGAGACGAAGTGAGGGCTAAACCCACAGCACCGCTATCAGTAGGCATTCAGACGACACTGGGGGAACGCAGGAAACCAAAAACAAACACGTCCATGATAGAAGTTTAAACCAAAAAAAAAAAAAATCATAACATTTATATTATACATATTGATATTTCAGGTGGAGTTTTTCCTTTGTCTTTAAGCAACAGATTTAGATGCTAACAGCCCAAACTGGGGTGTTTAAGACCCTGGTGGGGGACAGACAGCAGGCTTGAAGACAGTACCTGATGTGCCAATAGCTTTGAGTCAGGCAGCTGTTGCATTCGAAACTCCCCACAGCAAGGTCTATCGACTATTGATAATGCATTTTGCGCAATCAAATCCGAGAGACACGGCGCGAGTTGGGTGGGGGGGGGAACCAAATAAGAGCGACAGCGAAAGCCAGGGAAATATATCGACTGATTTTTTTCTTCCTACAAGGCACGTGCAGGGAAGAGTTCCATCAATCAGTGAAGCTGGGTAGTGTACGAGTGGCATGGTTACCCTCTCGGCGACCTCATTTCCTGCCATCAGCTCCTGTCAGTTACAGCTTTGTCATTTAACTAATAGGAAATGACAGCAGCTGTCAGCAAGTCAACCTTCACCGTTAAACACGCAGAGAGAAAATAAAGATGCTAACCAAACTTGAATAACATCTTTTATCTGGAGATTCAATTGTTTGGCTGATGAGATTAAATTCTCCTCTCATACACCCCGGGACATCGCTCCATTCATGTTTCCTTTGATGGTATGTGATGCCCCAATCCCGTTTGCAGAGACGCAGACCCACATCATGATGCTCCCACCACCGTGCTTCACTGTAGGTTCTTGGGATCACGGACACAATCTTTCTTTCCCCAAAAAAGATGAACTGAATTAATGCCAAAGATTTCAATTTTTGTGTCGTCTGAGAAGAGTATATTGTCCCAAAAGAGTTCTGATTCCATAAGAGTGCATCTCTGTGCTTCTTTTTTAGCAGAGGAGTTTTGCGTGAGGTGTAGGAACGGAGATCGTTAAAGTGCAGTTCATTGCTTATTGTTCTCTGTGTAACTGTTGCTCCTGCTGCGTTCAACTCTTCTCGAGTGACTGCTGGCTTCTCTCGTACCTTCCTTATTATTAGTCGGAGAGCAAGTTGTGAAATCACACATGGCGCCCCTGTCCCGAGACGATTAGTTGTGGTTCTATGAACTTTCCACATTCCATGTTATCGATCCAACTGCACTGGTGTGGGACGTTGAAGGTCTTTGCTATGGCTCTGTTTTCCATTCAAGTACTGTTTGATGGTAATGTTTCTGAGAACTTCTTCACCTTCATCATGATGATGTGTGAAATCTTCCCAACCAGACGCAACGTCTTTTATACTGATATAATGATAATTTCCCCTCACTGTACATATACTGTACTTTTTTTTTTTTTAGTTTCATGACGTTATTCCCATTTCAGTCATTCTTGATTGGTCTTATTCTGTAAAGCTCTCATTTTATGAGTGGCATTTTAAATGTATGAAAGGTCCAATATGAATATATAATAATGAATATAATGATTATTATTATTATTGCTATTCCTGCTTGTGTTTGTATGTCAGCAATACAGAGGATATTACAGAAGGAAGACTGAGTGTAATAGGAAACCCTCTATTGAAAGTGCTTCCAACCAATCTGGCTTCCTCCAGAGATGTTCACACATTTAAAACTGAAAATACCACTCACGGCTTAAATCATTCACGTGACACGGTGCCGAATACTAAAAACCGACACGGAGCATAAAACACAAACAGCCTTAATGGCAAATTAGTGCCCTACTACTTAAAGTCCACACAGTCTCAAAAGACTCGGATGACTTATCTCCACCTGCACAAAGCTAGCGCTGTATAATTTAACAGCATAACTGATTTCTTTTGCTGAAGGCATGCTTAAGAAGTTGGAATTTTATTAATCAGTATAACGCATCTGCTCATTAATAGCAAGCAGGGGTGATTAATCTCTGAGTTAATCTCTTCAATATGAAGTGTAAGAGACTCTGCTAGCTGAAATGTGTGACCTGGGGAGGGAAAGCAGGCCCTAAGGCCCTTGGCCCTAATGAAACTCTGAGCTGCACTGTGATCTTCCCTCATTTGTGAGCAAACCAACTGAAAGTTAGACTTTAAAAAAAAAAAAAAAAAAAAAAAAAAAACTTTAAACTCAACACTGGTATTCAATATAAAATGGGAAAGCAATCCATGGAAAAAAAGGCATATCTATTCAACGTTCTTGAGACTATAGACACTCAAAAACACATTAAGTCCTCCCTAAGAGTTATTCACCGTCACATCCCGTACACGCTCTGAATGAAGACACACTATGGGTCCATTTCCATAATGTGCGGCATAATGTCCTCAAATAGCCCAATTATTTCTCACAATAAGAAAGCCACTTTCAGAAATGGAATGGAGGCCATCTCTCTCAGTGCTTTTTCCACCATGTAAAAGAGGCGACATTGTTCTCAGTCCTTGGGGAGGAGGCTACAGCTCATTACAGGCTAATCCCACCACTCACGACCTTACGACGCAACAGCACATGTTGCAGCAGCTTTGTCCGCACTCAGGATATTCCCCCGTAACATGTTTTCAACAACACGACTACTAATACATGAGATCTTCACTGCCCAGATGGCCTAAAACACATTAGGGGTCTTTATACCCCCATTCACCAAACCCAAATAGAAAACCTCAAAAGGGCACACTGCTTTATCCACACTGCTTTTATTCTGGTAATACGTAACTGTTTAAAGCTCTCCTCCAGCACCGAGCCTAAATCTACACCGACTCCTAATCTTTCTGTTCTGTATTTTACCTTCATCTCATTTATTAGTGGTATAAACAACATTTATTCAAAAGCCTTCAGATGTTTGGGAATCCTTTTAATGCCATGAAGAAGTGTAATTTAGACACGGAGGGAATCGTGACCAAAAAAAAAACAAAAAACCCTGACTGACTTTGTTTCCTTGTCAAATAACATGAGCTGTTACTATAGAAACAATAATGTATTAATGAGGACTAGTCCATTAATTATGTTGGCTTGACAGAGCAAACATGGTGTTCTTCATAAACTTCTTGTTGTTGTTGTTATTATTATTATTATATTCGAAGATCTGTGCTGTATTCAGGTCGCAATTTTTGATGTAGAGCCATGAAATTCAGCACAGACGAACAGCCCACTCCAAAAGTATTGGAACAGCAAGGCCAATTCTATTGTCTTTGCTATACACTGAAGACATTTGGGTTTGAGGTCAAAAGATGAATATGAGACGATACATACATATTTACATCTAGATGTGTTAAACAACTTAGAACATGGTACCTTTGGTGGCAGACCACACAATCTTTTAGGTGCGCAAAAGAACTGGAACAGATAGACGTTAAGAAAATTAAAGTAAATAACACTTAATGTTGGTTACGTATCCCTTGCTTCTGATCTCTAACACAAATCGTAAATTACAGCAAAAAACAAAAGAACTGGCCTTGCTGTTCCACTACTTTCGGAGGGGACTGTAGGTCCTGTGCAGGAACGGGGCGCTTGTACATCGCTCCAAAGTGCGTTTCTTCCACAGAGAAGACTTAGGGGTGCTTTTATTTTCAGTCAGTCAGTCGTGCAAACCAAACAATAGGAGCTACAGATATGAAACGATCATTATGTAGTACATGGAGAATCTAGCAACACCCTAGCAACCATTTGGAATATCATAGCAACCATCTAGCAACACCCTAGCAACCAACTGGAATAGCATAGCAACATTTGAACATTTCAACGCTTTAACGCTTTGATCTTTGAACATATTGTAACCTTTTACCCTTTAAACGTAATTTTTAACGTAGAGTTTAACCGGCCACCGGCTTCAAACCGTGAAAAGACTCAACGTGAGAATTTCAGTCAGCTTTCCATTCAGGAAAGGCAGCATGTGTGATCATGAATTCGGAACGTTCACACACGGTTTGATTTCTATTCTCTCACTGATGCACAAAGGCATTTCCCAGCAAACAAGAGAGTTTCCAAAGCCAATCATGGCTGATTGTTTGGCTAGGCTCAGAGACGAGCGTTCGTCTCTATCATGCTGGGTTGAGGAGTCAAAGGTTAACTTGAGTAAAAAAAAAAAAAAAAAAAAAGCATGGTGGACACTGGACATTGTGATCCACAAAGACTCGAGCAGCGTGTTCTGATTAGTCGCGTAGCTTTGAATTTCACCAGTCATTCAGGGCTCTATGTTTACATGCACTGAAAATGTAATGTTAAGCAATACTGACCTGTACTGTGATGATTGGACTGTTTAGAAAAAGACAAAAAAAAAAAAAAAAATCCAAAAGCATACACGGACTGCATCCACGAGAACAAAGCCAGTATAATGAGACCAGAGAAGTAACTCGGACAAACTGCTGACAAAATGCTTAAACAGCTAGGAAAAAATCCAGGTATAAACATGCTAACTAGAAGTAATGCTAACACCAGAACATTTGAAACTGTGAGGAAAGCAGGGTGTCGTCATCACCAGGACGGCATCACGGCTTAACTGAGTTAGTCTTCCGAAAGTCTTCAGTTTTTAACTCGAGAAGAGGTTTTAGGGTGCAATTACTTCGTAACGAGCGAAGAAAAGAATTATGTCACAAATTTTTGTAGATTTTCTAGATTCCTTTCCGGCGAAAATATAAAGTATATTAATAGGCGTTGCTGCTATTGTGTTCACAACGCCGCTCTCCTGTAAACATGGCGCAATCGATTTTACTCTACTGCCCATGCTTACTTTTCAATTGTCAGTCTGGGACAGAAACGTTGGCGGCAACGTTAATAGCAACTGTGACGGGAGATTTTTTTTCCGTTTTCCACTTTCCTTCACAAGGTTCTTTGCTATTACTATTATTATATTATAGTGGACTTCAGGAGAAACCCCCCTGCTCTCCCCCTTCTCACCATCATGGACAGCACTGTGGCCGCAGTGGAGTCATTCAAGTTCCTGGGCACCACCATCTCTCAGGACCTGAAGTGGGACTTTCACATTGACTCCATTGTGGAAAAAGGCCCAGCAGAGGTTGTTCTTCCTTCGCCAACTGAAAAAGTTCAACCTGCCACAGGCGCAGATGACACAGTTTTACTCAGCTGTTATTGAGTCGGTTCTGTGCTCCTCTATAACTGTCTGGTTTGGGTCAGCCAGCAAATCAGACATAAGAAGACTGCAACGGACTGTTAGGACAGCAGAAAGGATCATCAGTGTGCACCTGCCCAACCTTCAGGACTTGTACAACTCCAGAGTGAAGAAACGGGCAGTTAACATCATCACAGACCCCTCTCACCCCGGCTACGACCTGTTTGCACTTCTCCCTTCAGGCAGACGTTACAGATCTCTGTGCACTAGAACATCTAGGCATAAAAACAGTTTTTTCCCCCCATGCCATCTCCAGCTTAAACGGCTAACACAGGAATCATTACCGGTGTTTCTGTAATTCATTTCTGTAATTTATCCTTCATCTCTAATTACTGCCTCCTTCTCAATTATTATGTAAACACATATGCATATCCCCTTATTTAGACAACTGTATATAGAGTAAATAATGCATAAATCTGTACATAAATCTTCTGCTCCAGATTCATAAACATTAGTTAAGCGTTTAACTTTAACTAGTTAAATGGTTTTTTTTGTTTGTTTGGTTTTTTTTCTCTTTCTCTGCTCTCATGCCAGATATGTATGTATGTACCAAGAGCACCTTAAAAACCACAACAAATTCCTTGTGTGTCTGCGCACACACTTGGCAAATAAAGCTAATTCTGATTCTGATTCTGATTATCGTAAAATAATTAGTCAGGATGGAATTTTTCAGAGCCATGCGTCCGTCTCTGTGGTGGTCTGACTGATTCTTACCGCTTCTCTTTTTAATGCGGTCAGATGCTGATCGGCTATAATCAATGAAACTCTTCATTGACTTCAATAACTTCAGTAACTACATTATTGCCGCCTATTGCGGCTATCAGAAGCATAGATATCATCCACATCCCTAGTGGACGTGCAGCTGTGTGAACGCTTCATGGAGTTAAAGAGGTCTCAGATCTGGTGCGGGGAGGGGGGGAGGGAGGGAGGGAGGATGTGAGCTCGGCGTTCTCCAGTGCTAATGAGCAACGCCTCACTGTGAACATGCTAAGCACCATTTCAGATCGATCGCAGCGGGGCTAACGTTGCGCTCCCATTACCTACAGCTTTGTTCTCCTGCTCCTGCCATTAGAGCAGTGATGCTAGCAGACAGCTTTCCTTGCTGATTTAGTGTGTGTGTGTGTGTGTGTGTGTGTGTAAGGAGGAAGATGGGTGTTTTCTGTCTATTTCCATAGCTGCTGCACAAACTCTGTGTTGCATTAATAATAATAATAATAATAATAATAATATACAATCCAGTATATTGTTCATTTTATTTTATCCAGTATAAAAAATTAATTATTTCTTCATATTAAATAAATAAATGTATTCTTTATTATACACAATTTCTATCTATCCTAAAAATTATTATTATTATTATTATTATTATTATTATTAGTTTTATTTTAATATTATATTTTCCACTTAATTAAATCATATATTTTTAAAAAATGTAAAGCTTTTTCACTCGTTATTTCTCAGGAACGCTTTAACCCTGCCACTTTAAACCCCGTAATCGATGTGTTACTCTTATACACACCCATACATCCAGTTCGAAATGACTGTTCATTTTCACTCACAACCAAAAGAGATGAATAAAACATAGCGCTTTGTGAGGTGCGAACCGAACACGATACATTTTAAAAGCAGCCTTTCGCTGGAATGGGATTTGAGATTGTCTCTCTCCTCGCTGACAGACAGCAGTCTGTGCATGCGTGTTGCTCTCGCCAGTGAACGAGCGCACCTATCTGTAAAATTCTCCAAGAGCTGCACCTCATGCAATATTCAGGCGCGTATTACGGATGGAGCCGAGGGCCAGAATACTAACACAGACCTGCCGCTGCTGGGCTGAAGCCTCCTGCGAAAGCAATTTCTCTTCCATTAAAAAAAAAAAAAAAAAAAAAAAGAGAGAGAAAACATCGAGAGAAAACAAAAAAAAAATAATGGCCTCACTTGCATTTCATGGTAACGCATCACGGATGTCACAAAAAGAGCTCCATTCACTATGGTACGGAGTTACAGCATTTGGCTGCACAAGTTTCTTTGGCACAGGCCGAGAGCTCATGATTGTTTGGGCTTTACCTGAGAAAGTAGCTGCTGTATTTAGAAGTGTGCTGCAGAGTCAGAACCATAAGGGCAGACCTGCATGATTCATCAAACCCCAGGTAATTTTCAAGCCACCACCACGCAGGCAGAGCCGGCAGCACAGTGCCATCATTATTACTGGATAAAAAAATAAAAAAAAAAGTTACACACAGCTCCCAAGTGGCGCAGCAGAAACGAGAGAGTTCAAAACCTCTCGTCATGGCCGAGAGCGCGATACTGGACGTGCGCTCTGGGTGGGAGGGACGTCATATGAGCTCTCTCCTGTCAATCACAGCGAGACTAGCCAATCACTGTGAATTCATGTATGAGGAAGAAGGCTGAAAGCTCTCGAAGCTGCACTATGTAGGTACATGATTCCTTTTCTCCTACCGTCGTTCTCTTTCTCTCCTTCCATCACTTGCTTTCTCTCTCCTTTCGACCTTCGCTTTCTCTCTCCTTCTTTTACTTGGTTTCTCCCCCTCCATCACTCACTGTCTCTCTCTCCACCACACACACTCTCGCTCATTTGTCCGTCTTTCTCTCTCTCCATCAGTCTGTCTGTCTCTCATGGTTCTCTCCATCTAGGTGTCAGTCTCTGTGTCTGTCCACCTATAAATCTCTTTGCCTCTAACTAAATCTCTGTCCATCATGTTCTATATCTGTCTGTCTCTCTCTCTTTCCCCCTCTGTCTCACCCACTCTTTTCCTCTCTCCTTTTTGCTCTGACAGCCAGTGCCATGCTTCAGGTCTCTGGCTGTTCACATCGACTCTCTCAGAGATAACGAGTGACCATTAGGCAGAGAGGTCCTGTCTGGGCTATGCGCGCGCGCGTGTGTGTGTGTGTGTGCGCCCGTGTGTCACAGCTCTCCACCATTAGGAGCAGCGCTGCTTCGTAGCCGCCTAATGAAAGTCTACCCGATGTGTGTGAGATGAGCGTCAGCAGAAAGTGGAGGCATCGACGTGCGAGTGTCAGCCTGTTGTTCGTGTGTGTGATTGTCTGAGGTTACAGCCCGAACACATGTCCCACTTCTCTTTATTATTTAGGCGGAGAGAGCAGTAGAGCGAGAGATAACACTCTGTAAGAGCGAGCAGAATCTTCCGCTCCCGGATAGTTTTGTGTAAGCTGAGCACTTCATTAAAGTTAGCAGGCAGTACAAAGCAGTGTGTTTGGCTCTAAACAGGACAGGACAACTCTCTTTGCCAAGCTGTCATCAGCCCAAAACACTCCCTCTGGGTAAACAAATGCAGGCTGGAGCCGCAGCGACTAAACGGAAAGTCCAAAGCGGGACTCGGGAATAAATATTTGCAACCCAAAACATAAGCTCTTGCTCAACACCAGGGATATGATGAATGGGCTTAACTTCCTGCGAACTACGTTCCTGCCAAGACAAAAAAAAAAAAGGCTGATTTATAATTCTGCATCAACGTATCTTTGCAATCTCAAGGCGGAGAGGGGGATCATGGGTAAACCTGGCACGCGGAGACACGATGGTGCGCTGTCCTCCCACCAGCTAGCTACGCTTTGTGCGTCTCTTTGGTGCTATGCATCAGGCGAATTCTGATTGGTTGGCTGGGAGGCGTCTGATTGCGTACACGGAAACGATTTGCTGTTCTTCGACTCCTCTACGCTGCAACTCAGTAAATTCTGCTATGGTTTATGCGACAGTGCCTCCCAGAATAAATGCTCACGTTACACGCAAGTATGAATACTTCAGCGTGTGAGCGTCTGCGTACGCCGTCCCGACGTAAACGCAGGGACGTGCAAGCAGCAGGTAGCTCGGCACCTAGCAGGTAGCTGAGTTCCCCCAGATGTTGACGGGAAAAAAGCTGAGGCGATGTACTTAAGCAAGCTGCAATGAGTAGTAATGCTGCTTTGATTTCCGCAGATTGAAAATGGAGCAGCCATTTTGAGGTATCGAAATCCTGCTGAACTTGAATTTTGTGTCTCGTCACACCCCTAGAAGCTAGACAGCGAGTTGCGCGAGTATGAGTACAGAGAAAATGAGTGTGTCTCGAGACACAAAATTCAAATTCAGCAGGATTTCGATACCTCGAAATGGCTGCTCCATTTTCAAATGATTAAAATTCAACATTATAAAATGTACAATAATTGAAACTTTGTATGGCGTGAGATCCGATGAGACTCTTGGCAGCGTATAACGAAACTAACAATGGAACAAAATGAAACATGGCTCATTAAACTTTAGCACTTGTGCGCACTGGTGTTCGGCGTTGCCAGGTCTCAGCAAAATGTCCACTCCAACTACAGCTCAGAAACTGCATAAAAAGACTTCAAACTAGCCCCAGAAAAAAGTATTTTTGGATCAGATGGGAAATTCTGTCTTGACTTCTTGACTCAGCAGAGAGAGAGAGAGAGAGAGAGAGAGAGAGAGAGAGACAGGAAGGGAGAGTGTGTGCGTGTGTGTGTGTGTTAGCACCAGCTAGTTATGCTTCAGCTTGTTAGGGAGTGTGAGATCGATTAAGTTTAAACGTTTATTGCACCTCATGTAATAAAAGCTCTATTTTACGATGAATAACCGACTATTATGCAGCCTGTCGAAGTGTTGATGTGTTCGAGAGCACTGTAACGAATAAAACGATACGCCAAATCCTTTCAGCCCAAGGAACCTGCCATGTTTGCGCATCTTCGTATAATTTCTTTACATTTTGATTAATTAATGATTACAAACTCAAACATTAAAATTTTGTATTGAATCTGGAGAATTGGGAAGAAAAAAAAATAAATCTTTTTCCAGTGTTAAATACTTCATTTTGGAAGACACTGAATAAAAGTATAATTAATCTCAGCTTTCCAAGCAATGCAACACTACAGTTTTCCTGGCTGTTTGTTTGCAAACCTGCATAGCATGACACACATCACGTAACGTAGAAATGTCTCCGGTATCATGATGTGTCCTGCCAAATCGCCCAGCCCAATTCGGTTTCATCACGAAGAACACCCTGTCTCCGTACTTCCGTTCTTCAGTATAGCAACTGATCTTGAGCTGTGCGAAATAACTTCAGTCAAGTACACGAGAACGAACAAGGGGAGGAATTTTCATAGAATTTAACGTCAGTGATTCATTTTATTAAAATATCTGCTGATTTGTAGTTAAAGGTGAAGCAGAATGTCTTTCTCCTGAGCCAGTTTGAAATAGTGATGCTGTGTTCAGCTCCATCCTAAGTGACTAAAAGAGTCTCTAGTGTGTGTGTGTGTGTGTGTGTGTGTGTGTGTGTGTGTGTGTGTGTGTGTGTGTAGGTGTATGCGCAGCTCACCGTGTTCCATCTGCCTTCCAGCTGACCTTGTAGCCATTCTGCTCCAACAGATGAATGTTGCGCCTGTCCATGGACACAGGCTGAGCTCCGGGGAAGCCAGGCCTGACACAGACACACACACACACACACACACACACACACACACACAGACACACACACACACACACACAGACACACACACACAGACACACACACACAGACACACACACCCCTTTTTGTACTTCCATTTCGTTTTGAAGAAATACATTAACGGCTTCTTAAGGCTGAGCTGTCAAAATGACATTTTCACACGCAACAATCTCTGGAGTTTACACAGAATGGTGCGAAAAGCAAAAAAAAAAATAATCCAGCTCAGCTGCAGTTCTGTGGGCTTCGTACAGGAAGGCTACCGTAGCTCAAACCACCACTCTTTACAGCTGCGGTGAGCAGAAAAGCATCTCAGAACGCACAACACCGATACTGTTAGGTGCTGATTCTATTACATTATTGATTTCCGATAAAAACGCTACCCCCAAATCCACCCATAAAAAGTATTTTGTAAAACTTGCATCGACCTCAAAAACTCTCTCGGATTTCTACCTCTAACTGAGTCGCACACACCTGCTGTTATTTCCACCAGCAGGAATAGTTTTTAATGTTTTTTTGTTTGCATTGTGTGGGAAATGATACTTTCTTTAACGATGAGAAACGGACACATGACCGAGGCACTGTTAGTTCGGGATTCATACTGTCCCGAGTTCGGCCCTAATTCCAAAGTAACTGTGCACGAGTTTGAGGCAGTGGAGAAATATTTGCGGCTATTGTTCACTTCTCTAAATTAATCAACTGGAACTCTGAGACAGGCTCGGAGACAAGCCGTTCTTATTCCACAAAAGAGCTGTCATTTATTAAGCCCCCACTAAAACTTTTAGACAGTTTGGAGGACGTTTCTGTGGGACGAAACGAGAAAAGGAGCTATTTGTGGTTATGCAGTGTGTGTCACAGAACTTCACACTGATGCAAGGCTGCCACAACCCCTTCATGCCCTATAGAGACATGACAGAGAGGCTTTTCCTGTTTAAAGTGTGCCATTTAGCAGAGAACATTTTAAGTAAAAACACGACACGTCTGAGTGACAGCCAGCAGGTTTACACGCCGCAAACATTTCATCCTGTTATGATTACGTGCTATATGATTTGTGTTCGCATAAATAAGGAATGAAACATGGCGGATCAACCCCAAAGTGTTTTACTCCTCTTATATCGCAGCAATTTGCCAATGATTATAATCGGTCATTTATGAACGGACAGTGCGTCATGCTTTTTAACCATTTATAGCTACATTTAACGTTGCATACTGTCCATGAGAGAAGTTCGTTCCTGTTTTCGCTTATGTTATAGCAACAATAAACAGCCGTTCCCTCACCAGCATCTCTTTTTTTCCCTCTTTTTTGAAGTCAAGACTAAAAAAAACTAAAATTTTTTCAAATTATGATTTGAAAACTATTATAACAGCTTGTTTTTTTTTGTTGTTTTTTTTTTAAATACACCGATTATTGGCTTTAGATTGTGTATCATCTGTCATACGAGTCCCTGTGAATGAGCCATTTTGAAACCACGCGCTAAAGCACATTGGTCTTTCCAGAATCAAAGATTACAAAGATTACAGTTTAACTGCAAGTTGGGTTTTAACTGCAAGTTGGGTTTTAAATCGACATTTTTATGCTTTTAAAGTATTATTATTATTACTGTTATCATACTCTGCATACAGATACACCCGTATACAACCATAATTACAATGTGTCATTCATCTGCAGTCATAAATTTTCCTTAAGCCCCATTTGGATGGTATTAGTTGACCAAGGAGGCATCTGTACTAAAATATTTCACCTCTGTAATACTCATGCATCTGGATGGCTAGAAGTCAACACCAGCTTAGCACAAACCCATGTGTCTGATTCATTATTTGATCCTGAATTGATTTCATTAGGAAATTGTGGCTTATGTGAATATAAAGTGATTAGCTTTCCTTCCCTTCTAATAGGCTTAAGAAGCAATGGGACTGAGATGAAATAACACGAATCTGGGCAAATATAGCGAAAGTAAACATGGTACGCTATGAGAGTAGGGATTCTGCGCTGAAATTTCCTCAGAGGTGAAGGGAGAAAAACAACTTTTGTACGCGTTTGCAACTTGTTAAATTTGACCCGAGTTTCTTGTTTGACTCTCGTAATTATCCGTGGCTTCGTTTACTGTTTCTCCTCAGCCAGAATCAGGAGATAATGCAGACGTGCATGAGTATGAAGTCATTTGTAGATTATGTGGCCACGAGCAGCTCCGTTTCTGTGCAATATTTTCTGTGAAGCACTCTGACCTACTCAAAGGCGCCGAAATGCCAGACTGAAAAGCTCAGACCGGATCGTGCTGCCTAGAGCCTTGATGACAGTGAATCGAAAAGAAATGGCACTCGATCGCTTTGTCCTGTTTTTCTCATCCAACATGGAGGCCTACATGTACACATGTAATGTTCCAATGTAAGCACTCACTTTTCCCACTCGCAGAACTCCTGACATTTCCGCTGAACCTGCCCCAGTTTGGGCTGAGTAGTCAACTGAGTCACTCCTTTGACCGAGACGCCTTCCAGAAACACAGCACCCTGAGAGAGAGAGAGAGAGAGAGAGAGAGAATGACATTGTCAAGTGGGCCAAAAAAATATTTACCTATTTATACATTAGGTTTTTTTTTTTTTTTTTTTTTTTTTAAACAGCTGAAAAATGGCAATTAAGCTCCGAATTTTATTTCCTTGGTTTATTAAAAGCTCCTCAATAAAGAATTCTACAGAGCATGACATGACCTCGGGATGATCTCTTTCGTCAGAAAAACTGCAAAGGACGGGGAGGATAATCCACTTATCTGAGCCAAAAACGCATGGGAAGAGCTTCACTATCAAAGCAAACCATATGCACAACCAGCAGCACAGCATTTCAGTACACAGGGTTAAATCGTAACCACCTCCAGCTCTCTCTTGAAACCAGAATAAACGCTTTAAAAAAATAAAAATAAAAACACACAACTCTCAAATTTAGTGCCTTTAAAAGTTCAGCTGAAGGGTTTCTTGGTTTACACGGTATTATTGTGACTGTTACTGGCCTGTACCAAAGCCGGGCTTATTTCTTTTGACAGCCAGTTAGTGCAGAAATATTGGCAAAATAGTTTTTCTGAAGGTTCCAGCTGATTAGATGCATTTTAATCACACTGGAGCTTAAGCAACCTGTTCACAGAGCTCGATGGCATATTTTGGCACTATGATGAAGTCAGTCGACTTAGTTACTGTATTACTTGGTAGCCTGTTTTCCTACCTACGAGTAAGGTGATGCTTAACGTGTACCATGTTAGCAGGACGCAGACGTCACCAGTAGTCATGATCCAGAGCCGGTGCTAGGCCCCTGACCTTTAAAAATGTGATCTTGAGTGGCGCAACAGAGAAGCGTTCGCCCTTTCATCCGAAGACCGTGAGTTTGTATCTCAACAATGCCATGGCCATCCGTAGCTGGGAGTGCATGAAAGAAAAACTAGAGAGTGATGCCATACTCCGTCTCCCCTACCAATCACAGAGAGAGTAGCCAATCATGGGCATCTGTGAGCTTATGTATGCGGAAGGGGGCAGACAGCACTTTCCTGCCGTGACACAGCATGAGCAGCTGTTCGAAAAGACGCGGTTGGCCGGCATCACGTGACTCAGAGGAAGCACCTGATAGCCTTCTCGCTCCTGGGCTGGTAGCCGTCATGATAGAGACTTAACTGGTGGGAGGGAATTTATGATGATTAAATTGGCTAAACATTTTGAGCTGTCACTACAGTGTACCATCTATATTATTATCTTCTAGAAAAAAAAAAATCTATGGATATTTCATCTAACTCCAAGTAAGTATGGACAATCAAAACAACCAAAAAAAAAAAAAAACAAGATCAGAGTTAAGAGCCACATGCCTGTCACAGCCTCCTACACACAGACACGGCACTTCAACTTCTCCAAGTGCCTCTGCCAAGCAGGGAGAGGAAATGACTAGCACTAATCACCAGAAAAGAAAAATGGATCCCTGTCGATTAAATAATATTAAATAACCTGTGTCATCCTTGATTTGCTTTCTGGAGCCATCGAGAGCCTGGGATATACGGTGTCGTGATTTCAGTACGGGCGTTAACTAATCTAACGAGACCGCTGCAGGAAGCTGCTGCAATTAGCACACTGTGAGGTCTTCATTACATTTCTGAGGAATTGGACGTGACTTCTGTAACAAAAACCCTCGCTTAACTGATATCACAATATCATCCTTATTTCGGTACAGATCCAATTGACTTAATGGTTTAGCTAAAGCTCAGGGCACCAACTTGACTCAAGAAAGGAAGGAAAGTGGATTAGTGAAAGTGAAAGCTACTTGCTCAGCTTTGGGTGAGATCAACTGCAACCACAATCTTGAACGCTTTTTGCAAGTGGAGCTTTAAAGCAGCCGGAATTCTATTTTTCACCCTCTCTGGTGGAAAAAAAATCCTATTGCGTGCTACAGTGGATATAAAAAGTCGACGAACCCCTGTAAAGATTTCCGGTTTTTATGATGGGAAAATGAAAGCAAGATAAATCATGTCAGATCTTTTCCCACCTTTAATGTGATATAGCAACCAACAAAATTCAAGTGAAAAAACAAAAAGAAACCATTTAGGAAAGAATTTTAAAAAATAAAAATAGCCTGGTTGCACAAAGTGTGCACACCCTTTTAGATTTTATGTGCTGAGAACAAGACAATCACCTCTGGTCGCTTTTGATGTGTGTATTTTTGAACCCATTCTGCTTTTATAGCATCATATGGACTAGGTGTAATCTCACACCCGCACTCACTCTCTCCTCTGATTGGATGCTAGCCATCACTGTCCGGTCGAACTTCGTTTTAGGATCGTCACGGAGACTCAAAACTGCGCAGGAACATCACACATACTGACTCAGTAGGACAAAAAAACAGTACTCGATCCAGATGTTGATGGAAATCATTTGAATGTTGGAAACTGAACATATTTAGGACTGTTATAAGGGTTCAGTTATAAAGGATCCCTCGATTCCTACCTGCTAAAAGAATGAAAATGGTGACAAGGTACAATTTATTTATTAATTTAAAAAAAAAAGTCTCACCAGTTTCAGCTTCTCTCTCTTCTTCTTGCCTGGATTGGAGCCTGATGAGCTTGGTCCAGAGTCCTGACCGATCACATTGCCGTCGTCATCAACGTCATCGTTGCCGTCTTCAAAACACCAATCGGGAAGCTCCGGCGCAGGCGGAGCGTCGTCCACGTCGCCGTAGCGACGGAAAAGTGCTTTCAGGTAGTCGTCTTTATAGATGCCAGGAGAGCGAGCTTTAGCAAATGCTGCCACTGCAGCTTCGACACTAAACAGCACAAACAGAAACAATCAGAAATGGATTTACCTGCTATTGCCATGCTGCAGGTTCAGATCTACTGTGCGAGCACAAAGCGGATCGCCAGATTTCTGGTCAAAGTAGCTAAATGGGAGGGGGCTTGTGCCTCACCGGGTTATATTACCCGACCTGACAAAGTTTATGTGTTTTTCGTAGTAGTGCTGAAATTTAACGTGAGAGCATACTAGAACAGTGCACAACGTTCAAAATCTCAGAAATCGCTGAACTGCTCATACTACACAGTTTCAACCGACTGCGATCAGTTGTTTATTGGTGTAGGGGTCCGCACTACACGAGTGATAGCAGTCACTACACTACATGTAGAGTCTCACACACACTGCATGAGCCTTCACCAAGAAACCGAAACACACCTGATCCACAAATCCCATGCAAATTAACGCGAGAGCACTCTGTTGTGTGACTTCGGCTGTGGCGGTTCTTACTGCAGTATGTGTGCTGTTGCTATTCAGGTACGTCACGCCTCACAACTTCGAATAGAAGCAAGCTGACTGACAAAATCATGCTGCTGAACCACTCACACTACAGAAGCAATCACCACCAAGTTGGCGCCGATCCCCAAAAGTGCCGCCCAGTTGTCAATATTTATTCATTTTTAATGCGTTGCTTTCATTAATGCAGTCAGTACTAAAGTTACAATTATGAACCATAGCATAAATGGGTACATTTTTCATTTTAATTTTTTTGGGTTACTGTTTCACTGCGCTACTTGTTTTTAGTAGGTTCCTTCCAGTTTTGCTTAAAGATTCCACAAATATCAGGTTAAATCACAGAGTTCGCCATTCTTCATTTGAATCTTCTATCATCCCTCACTGTCGTTTTGCCACACCGCAGTCACTGGACGATGACGACAAGGAGCATGCGCACCGGGGAAAAAATGAACGCGAGTTGAGAATCTGCCCATTCGTGTCACGTGACCGCATATCGGACATGCATCCAGTCTAGGACCGCGCACGAAAGTGGCTCGGGTCTGATTTGAAAAGATCTGACGTCGTGGAAAAAAAAAAATAAAAATCTGATCTGTCACATTAAGGCAGAAAATCAGATGTGTGAATGTGAACACAAGGCTGGAAAATTCCAATCCAGCAGTGACCTTCTCCAAGCCACTTGCAGCTGTGTCTCAAAGCCTAAGTACATCAACCCTCCACAGTCGACAATGAATAATTCATGTTGTTCCGCGAAGGCCTTGGAGAATCTCCCCATTACCTCTTCCTCTACAGAGAGCAGTGTTTCCCTGTGACTGATTCGACCAGCATTTAAAGAACACACATTACACCTACAGAACCTCATGCTGTGAAGTGCCTATCCACTATCTCACGCGGGGGTGGGGGGGACGAGGATATACATAATGAGGAATAGATTTTCAACAGGAATATCTTGACCTTGATGTCCTGAACAGAGATGTCGTGATCAGTCAGTTTCCTCCATACTGTGTCCAGCCGCTAAGCAGCAAAACAGTGACCTTGTGTGACCTTTGTTCAATGTAATTCAATGACATATCCTTAAAACTTAAAGATTTCTTGCTCTTGCTTATACTTAAGAATTACAAGAGGTTTTTTTTGCCTGAACACAAAGAGGTTTTGTCTACTTGTATCCTGTGTAAATCAACTGATTTCTTCCACAGGGTTTTTTTCACTCCTTTCAAAAAAAAAAAAAAAAAGAATTGCAACAAGCTTCTTTCCTTCTCCAAACAAACCTCACTTGAGATTACGAAGGTGTGGAACAGGTATGGAGAGTTTCCCCAAAGGAATATGGTGAAGGACAACACTACAGATATGTCCATGTCCAGCACACTAACTGAACACAGGGGTACATGCGAGCTGTTGCATGAAATTTAGGATTTTAATTGCACTGGGCTGAGCATTCTCGGATATTTCTCTTCGGAAAGTTGGGACAATGCGCTATGGCGAGGACGGAAAGGACAGAGGAATCTTTAAGCATTTCTATTTCCAGGCCTGTTTATGAATAGGTGGGCGAATGATGCAAGTAAACAAATACAACCCACACACACACACACACACACACACACACACACACAACCACACACACACACACACACACACGCACACGCACACAGCCTCTCACCTCCAGTCCATTTTCTCCACCAGGTAGGTGCAGATCAAAAAGCCCGTCCGATTAAAGCCATGAGTGCAGTGGACACCTGTGAGGGGAAGAGACAGTACACGAGTGATAAACAGCTCTTCATCTCTCATCCATCAATCCATCATTTTGTCTGGGCATTTGCTCTCGTTCCCTCATGTTAAGCAGTGCGGGCGTGAGGTGCCTGTATAAATCAATCTTATTATGGCCCTCAGTCATTCATGTGATGGATGTAGTGTGTTTCAGATCAGGCTGCGTGTTACACTGTGTTCTGGTGATCAAAGACTAGGTTCACTGCCACATGATGCCTCCGGGCCACGCCGTATCCTCCTCCATCACTCTCTCCAATGCTCCTCTAATCCTTTTTCCTTTTCCTCATTCTCTTCCTCCCCCCACTACTTTGCGAGACGCAGCGCGCTAACAAAGCCCTTCCCTTTCGCGTTCACACACTCAGACGTGACCTCCGTGTCTTTCTCTCTCTCTCTCTAGCTCACGCTCACTCACACCTCACCTCTCTCTCGTTAATTCATTCTCTGCTCGCTCGCCCTCTCGGTCACTGATGAGTTTCTGCCTTCTGAGGGAAAACGCACACATTCTCACCTATTCATTAGGAAAGCAAAGCTCCAGCTTCCAGCAGTCTGGCTCACGGTAACGCCACACTATGGCTGTCGCACAAAACCTTTGACCTGATGCAGCTTTAACCATTTTTCACAAATTTCCAACATAACTGTAACCATGGCATAGATGGATGTTTGTGCAAGATATAATCTTATAACCTTATAATCACAGAACAATTGCTAACAATACTGACCTCCTACTAAACTAACGTTAAAAATGAAATCGAAGCTTCAGGTTGCCAAGCCCCAACATGTGCTCTTCAAACCAGCTACGTGTAAAAGACAATTCATCTTTATATCCTTATAGCTAATTTTAGTTATTTGTTATTAACTTGTAGCGCGCTCTGGGTGAGAGTTATGGAGTATTCTTTCTCCCCTGTCAATCACAGCGACACTAGCCAATCGTGGGCGTCCGTGAGTTCGTGTATGCAGAAGAGGGCGGATAGCGCTGCCCTGTGACGCAGCTCGAGCATGATCATTTCTCATCGCGTTCAAATCGCGCAGTTCTGTGCTTTCTCAAAGTTGTCCATCATTTGGTGCACATGAAGACTCCTCATGAAGCTGTGCGAGTGCATGCGTGTGGGAGAATATTAATGCCAAGAAAGTACGAATAAATGCATCAGAGATCTTGGGACTTCCTTTTAGCCTGGAGAGGGAAAAAAAAAAAAACACTTTGATTTATCATCTGATTAAGGGCAAAAAGTGGGCCCAAAGTTTAATGCCTAATTTTAAACGGAAGGTTGAAGAATCTTTAATAAATGCAACTAATGCCAACAGACGTTCCAACCAGTGCCATTTAAAAATAGCACTAACCCAGTCTTCTCATTAACGATGTGTGAATGCGCAGTCACACACTTTTGAAGCACAGGAAGTAATGATGTGAAAAGGGCAAAACAGTGAAACAATGAAAGTTCATGACCTAATGGGACTGGATTAACGTCAGCGTCTTCATCCACAACAGTCTCGCACGCTCGGTGCTCACATGCACGGCCGCCCATTCGCTGCGCAACCCCCTCCTCGTTAGAGACGCAGTCTTCGTTAGAGTGACAGACAGTCTCGTCTGGTTCTCAGGTCCTCAGAGATGGGGTTTTGGCCCTTATCATGCCCACTCATGCCCCTCTCTTCCCACTGAACGTTGGCCCCTTTCCCCGGACCCCAGGGAGGTCGTTTCCAAGGCAGCATCAATAAGCCTCTCACCACTGCTATGACAATAAAATTCATGTATTCCACCCTCTGGGATACGCTGTACAGGTTTGGCAGATCCACAAGAGCACAAGAGCGCCTCTTATAGGACATATGATAGAATTACACACACACACACACACACACACATAATCAAGGAACAATCAGGGGAGCGTAGGCAATAAAGAGTTTAACCAGGATATACTTCACTTTTGGGACTCATGGATCAGGGACTTTATTGTTATGTGCCATTGAACACTCCTGTTTTCTACTTTATTTGTACAATAATGCTCCATAATTCTTTTTTTTCCCCTTTACAAGATTATTCCTAGCTTTTTTCCACTACACAGGATCCTGGTGCTGATTCTACAGCCTACGCCTTATCCCAAAACCAAAGTGATGCTGGTCCGGAAGCAAAAAAAAAAAAAAACCCAGTGAAGTCAGGTTTGTCTTCAACAGCCTGACATAATATCTTCTCCTGCTTGTCTTGCTCCCTCTATTACCCGATTGTATAAACGTTTGATTGGAAAGCAGGGGAAATTACGTACGCCGTAGTGACAGGACCCTGACCCTGGATCGCTTTTGCTCTGATCCAACTGAGCAGCTCCTTACGGCAAGACGCTACAGGCAGAAACGACCGTTTTTGGTCGCAATCATAAATTGCATCTTTAACATGTCTTTAACTGTACAGTGATAAAATATAAAAACAGATCAAATGGGGGGGGGGGGGTTGCTATGGTGATAACACATTAAACTGCATTTTTTTTTTTACATTTCTCAATCAGTTTTTTTCCATATTCAGAACCAAAAGAAATGTATTTCTAGATTAAATGAAAATTGCCCATGTGCAATCCCATCCCTAATTAGAAGAATATTACACAGCAATTTCCCAAAATGTGGACTGTTGCTGGACTTGCGTTAGCAAAAAAATGACATAAAATGTTATTTTCTTTATAAAAAAATTTTTTTTTAAATGATATGCCAACAAAAAAGAGCTCGTTTTTTGAGCATGTGAAATCAAAAATGTAACTTTAACAGCATCAAGGCCTAGATTGTTGGTGCGAACGCATGTATATTTAATTAAGCAACGTCTCATTCGCATAAATAAATGCAAATTTTGGAGGGGGAAAAAAGTTCTAATCTATGTCCGATTATCATGACCATCATTGCACGTCCACTTCATCTTTTCTCCCAGTCCAAATTTTCACTCTTGGTCCCCAAAAAATAATTTTTTTTTTTATTTTTGACCAGGAACTAAAAACATTCCCGAGTTATCGTAAAAGAAAGCGAGGGTGTCGCATCAGTGCATGTTTCATTGCAAGTACGGACCAAAACAGCGTGAAATGTGGGAAGGGAGCGCGGCAAAGGTTGGCAGGTCTGATCAGGTCAGTCTTTTAAATATGTATTTACGGTATTTTTCCATCCCACTGCTCACTCACGCCCCATAGTTTGGATATCACTACATTACATTAGGGCTGGTGCTGTGCGGGCATGAATTAAATATGCTTTGAATTAAGAGAAGTTGTTTAAGTCGGCTCTCTGCAGAGACCTGTGAAGTATGAGTCATCAGCCTCCTCGGTGCATACGTAACGGGATACGTGAAATCGAGCGGCTCACTCACGGCACCGTCAAAAGCCCTTCCTGTCGGAGTAAAACGCTTATTTGTCTGATGTTTCATGATTCTGCAGTGGGGATCATTTTCTGTCGCGTATATGTGGGATGAAACGCCAGGACGAAGGTATGATGAGAAAAGCTGAGGATGTACCCTTAACACATTACACCCAGTGGTGCAACCACAGCACCGAAGAATTCTTGATTCGCAAGTCTGAAATGAACATCGCAATAATTAGCAACTGAGAAAAACATGTTCTTATTTAACAAATAGAGGTGTTTAATCGCTGATATGGGGACGCGTTCTATAACGTGATGTTTGAACATGTATGGAAGGAGTCTCCAGTGTCAACAATTTTGTCCAGGTCAGCTTTTGGAGTAGGGGAAATCCGGACTCATCAGAGGTCACATGACCCTTTCTGCATTGCGCCACAGTCCAATCCGAATTCATCGCGCGTTTTAAAGATGGCAACCGTTCGAGAGATTTCCCGACCACATTTCTTCTGCAAAGTTGACACCACCATCCTTCCGGGTTTAACAATGCTTTGTTCGGTTCTTAACCCAATTCCAGTGATTTCATCTCGTTACCTGCATCAGTTAGGGTTAAAAGAGCTGCTGCCAGCTGAAACATATTAATCACTGCAATAAGGATCCCATCACAGGCTCTTAAGTATTTCCTTATTTAAATCTAAACAGCGACCTTTTTTTTTTTTTGACCAGGCAGTGTAGAATTTTCTTTCGATGCACGGACATTAGAATCACATCACTTCAGATCACCTCAGTTATGAAAAAAATGTGATGTGATTTCCTTAAATCGGACAGTTCTCATATTGGAAAAGAAATTCTGCTTTTCTTGCTTTTGTCATTCGAGCTCTGTTTGGATGTTTAATATATGAGATTTGGCATCATTTAATCATTTTTAATATGTTCCTCTATATGTCCTGGGGCTGTACTAAAATAAAAATTGTCCGATACTGCACACGTATGCTGAGGAGGGAGAGGATTTATTCCACTTCGGATGTCAGACTGACAATACACTTGCTCCCTCTACTGGACACGGAGGCATTTTTTCCTTGAAGATTCGAGTTTTTCCACATATAAAACCATAAAAAAATGCAATAACACGAAGTAAAATCACTCTAGATGACACGTATGCTATGCTCTAAACTCCAACACTGTCACTGTCCACTGAGTCTATTTTTCATATGATTTCCCCCTTATGTAATATTAATGGACCTTATTTATCAATCTTTTAGCAAAGCTGTGTTCTTCTGCGGAAGTCAAACCAAACTAAAAATATTCCACCGGATTTAGAAAACTTTCAGAATTGCTTTTTTTTAATACTTGTGCACGTATGTTAATCACTTCTAAAGTGCGTTCCTGACACAGCTCATTTGCATGTAGTGACGCCCACAAAACTCCATAAAAGGTCAAGTGCACAGGCAGCTGGGAGCATGAAATGAATGAACAGGGTAAAAAAAAAAAAAAAAAAAAGAAGTTATTTTGACTCACTTCTACACCATTAAAAATATTTAATAATATATAATACTAATAATAACAACAAACAAACACTAAATCTTCCATCAACTGAGGCATTTGTTTACAGCTTACGGCCTAACACTGACTTGCTGGCAGCCGTGCAGATTGAACTCTTAATTTAAAAAAAAAAATAAATACATTTTTAAATATCATATCACAACAATAACGCTAAACTTGCACGCATCTATTTAAGAGCTTCTCTGAAAGACACCACAGCTCTCCTGAATTCTCGAATCTGATTGGTCAGACGGTGTTGATTAATCAGACAGTAGGTCCTGCAAATTACAGGTTTATATTAATGCGCTTGTTTTAATATGTTGTTGATTCTGCAGTAACAGCCTACTCTGGATTTGAATAGCGCACGCTCTATAAAACACACGGATCTTTTAAAACAGAGTGTCGGCGATTTGTTGTAACCGTCACTGAAACTAGGTTTTCATCTTCAGGACTAAGGACTTTGCGTTCTCTGTAACATGACAAGCTACATTTTTTTGGCTTTTTTAACTTTCAGAAAAGAAAAAAAAAATGCGATGAGGGAACGAATGACTATTTCTGTTATGATCTAAGTGAGAACAGGAAGTAACTTGTTGCACAACATTAAATGTAAAATTCATAAACATTCAAATTTTTTTTTTAAACTGTCTTTCTTTAATCAGTAAGAATAACGTAATCACTGACAAATTACTGTAGTATAAGGGGAACGAGACACTTCGTGACGTGCTGTCTGCGTCTGTGCTCGATTATTTTTCTATAACAGCGTGGTCTATTGGCTGTACAGTGCAAAGGAAGAAAAATTCAGTTAACTAAGAATGAGCAATAAAGAGAACACGTCGCTACGTACTTAATATTGTATTTAACATTAATTAAATATTATTCATATAACATTTAATACATATTTAATCTTGTAAATCAAAAATGTTCTTGAGAATTTGTCTGGCTAGTCACAGTGTATGATCGGATGGTTACCTCACCATTGCCACTTTCCAAATAACGATTAACGCACATTTCCGCCTAATCCTATAATTCATTTTTCATGATCAAATTCTTTACTCCAGTTCCTTTGTGTCCGACTGCGACTCTGCAAAAAAACCCCGCAGCCCAGTCCCTCTGGACTCGCCCTAAATCCTACAAGCGCTCACGTTTTTAACCAATTTCTGCCTCCGGACTGTGGTTGCGATGACTTCTGAGAAGCCGGATACCAGGGCTGGTTAAAGTTCCTGCCGATCCGGAGTAATTCCCGTATTTCCGAGTCTATTTACTTTATAAGGAGTCGGAAGAGGATGATGAAACCAATGATTTTTCACCTTTTACCTTCTCCTGATCTTAACCTTTAACCTTCCAACATCCATTATTGCTGTAAAGACATGACAGTCGTAACTTCGCAACACTATGATGTCAGTAAATACTGCGATCTTTTTCAACTAGGTCATTATACTCCCAATATTTCACACCTCATCCAGCTTCGCACATTATAATTAGATTGATTCATTGTGGTGTAACTACTCAGATCCGACATCATGTGGTAATTACCATAAAAATAAGTTTAGCATCAGAATTAGAATCAGAACATTTACAAATTTACCAGCGTGTTGAGATTTGACGGCGTGACTTTCTACGGCTTGGTACTTACACATACACAGTATACACGTTTGAATTCACGAACCTGATTGGTCAGAAGGTGTGCGGTAGTTTTGTATAACATGAACGATAGGTTCATACGAGCGCCGCGTTGACTTGCTAAGTGGGTTGCGAGAGAAACTCACAATCTCCTCTTTTCTTTCATTCATTCATTTCCTTTACAAATTAATATCAGAATTTGTGCGCTACTATTTTGAAATGTTGCTAGGAGTCAGATTCAGACCAGCCATGTTTAAATGAAGGGTACGTGTTCCTTTAGTCTTTTCGTGTCCCAAATTGCATACTTGCGTACTGTTCAATAGCGTTATTAAGTATTAACACTAACCGGGTTTCTTATCACAGTTAGTGTCCGAACTTTGAAAACCTCGTCTTCACCTCACCTTCAAACCTACCAGAAGGTCTGTTTTGTGGACCGGTCTTCTGGATTTTCTAGATTAGTAAATACTTTTGAATGTAGAGTCAGAGTTTTCGATTTGAAGCGCAGATCATGACGACAATCCCGAGGACAGCCGGAAGGTTAGAAGAGAGACAAAGATCGTCGGTGCGTTCAGCGTAAAATCGCTGAACATTTTACAGTTTAACTGCTCTGATGTACAGTCTAGCGAACGTCGTTTTTTTTTTAATCTTCTGGATGTAGATAAGATACGCAGCGAGTGTGTGAGTAATAATGCTTCTGTATGCACCAAGTATAAACCAGACCCCGGGCCGTGGATTATTTTCCTATAACAACCTATAAAAGAAACATCTTCCCATTAGACTGGTAAATCAGTGCAAACAATATTCTTAAAAGCTCATACAAGTTTTTAGTCACTTAGATTACACATACGTATGTTACTGACATAATAAAATGTTTAAATGTTACAGTAGTATAGAAGTTATAAATCTGGAATTTGAAAAAGAAACGTAGGGTGTTCAAGGCTTGGGGTCACAGAAAATTCATAATCTCCATTCGGGCTTGTTTGCGCAAAAGCCCTGCTGAAAAGATGCAGCACAGGTGATAAATTTCCGAAATAGAAATAGAAAAGGCTTTAACTTGCCTATGAGTTCAGTGGGATTCTTCTGTATGAAGTGCTCACATATCCTGATGAAGGTCTCTGTCGTCTCTACAGAGGGACATTCCCCGTGGCTGCATGAGAAGGAAAAATGCTTCACCGTATATAACGACAGAAACTCTTTCCGCTCAAAGGAACATAGCTGAATGACGCAAAGAATGTCAGACCTATGCAGCAGTGGTTTTCATGAAAAAGAACAGAAGAGAGCAGAACGATAGAAGCGCACACAGTCGTTGTGACGGTTGGAATCTGTCGAGTCGGACGATTTTAATGTCTGCTGGGGAACGTGGTGTCTGCAGCTCTCAGATCGGCACGAGTAATGCGTGCTATATTTAATAACGCCTGGTTTGCATTCTAGACGATCCTTAACCTGTACTAACCAGCTGTCTGACTTCAGAGCAGAGCAACGAAACATCTTTCGCTGATGCATCTTGTCCGTGCTGAACAGATAAAGCTGCGAACATCTTCACTCTCGAAACATGAAAGGAGGCTTACATTACATTTAAAAAAAAAAAAAAAAAAAAGGGCATTAGGGTGACTTTACTATACAACAATTCAGCAAGTATCTCCGCTGCTGTTCGCCGCAGGGCACATGCACACTTAGTTACATGCTAAAAACATGTTATGCTTATTTACACTCCCGACTTCAGGTGTGCAGCATTCCTGATATTAACAGGTAATTAAAAAAAACTGACTACTAAACGCTAAAGATAGCGCTAACTCGGAACCAGCTTCCGGTTGTTTTTTCCGCTGTAATGATGTAACATGTACATGACACGCATTACCTATGTCCGGTCACGCCCCCTTCTTTTCCCCATCAAAGCCACAGGCGATAGTTTGGGGGCACAATATGATGAGGGCATGTTACACACGATCTTACAAGTCTAAGTGGTGGAAATCGCATACTATACGTATACTATATATACTATCAGTTTAATCCAAATCTCCTTTAATTCAAAAACAAGGACTATAAATAATCTCAACTTGGACCTATTATGTTCAGTAAGTGGAAAGTTCAGGAATAAAAAGCTCTATGATGTTTCTAATAAAGAGACAAATTATCACTGAGCACATTGAATTAATGAACCTATTCTTAAACAGTTTTTTTATATTATTGTGTACATTTTTTTTTATACTTGAGAACCTCTGCTATACAGTACACACAATGCTGAAGCATACCCTTTACACTGAAGTTTGATGTATTTGATCCCTTCTTTTTCGATATCTGTTCGGTCATAAAAGCGTGTTGTGTTGGTCAGATCGACCAGCAAGCCCATCTTGACCTGGGGACAAAAAAAAAAAAACAACAACGAGAAATGTTTTTACTTCTGTGTAACCCTGGGTCATTTACAGTATCATTACCAGGAGTATGTTCATATCTCAGTAAGACTGGAGATGCTCATAAGAAACAAGACTCCCACGTTCACATCGTCTCCTGAAATATGCTACAAAATGTCCAAAGAAGATTATGAAGATAGGTGAGACTAGATTATACAGTTACACCACAGCGCTGATGAATTCTCAAATCTGACTGGTCAGAAGGTGCGGGCAGCTCTGGGAGTGGTTCTTATAATGTTTACACTCGTTCTAACACGTTACGGTTTCCACGGTAACAGCGCATTCAGAGGAACTCGTACATTCGTACAGTTGCACGGATCGAACAATAAATGGATTGAAAATCGCACTGTTATTTAACACGCTAACGTATAACTGTTGATATGGTGAAATTTATTTAACACTGATGGAAGGAGTCTCCAGTGTCAGTGAGTAGGTTCCATTTCCATCCAGTACGTTTCCGGGTGGTTGTTTTTTTTTCTTTTTGGAAGTCTTGTGTGCATTTGTTTGTCTTATTAAGTTCAAGACAAAGGGGAAAAAAAATAAAGAGTAGCTGGTGAGGGAACAGCTGTTTACAGCTGTGAAACTGTAAGCGGTTACAGGAACTAACTTGTTTTGCACAACATTAAATGTAACTATAAACAGCTGCCATTCTTTAATAAATAACAAGTAGAACTCGACGCCAAAAATATTAAATATAAATTAAACACAAAGGAAGCTACTGAAGAAAAACTATTTCAGACATTTGACCTTGCTGCGACCTTGACCCTGTTTGGATCAAATCTAAAATCTAATCGGTTCATCTGCTGGGTACGATGATAATCCCATCCTACAAACGTTCAACGAGGTGGTCTTGAGCTATCTCGCTAACGAGCATCTCGGACATACGGACACATGGACAACGCGAATACACGATGCTGCCACCACCTAGTGGCGGACGCATAGAAATTCTAACAGTTGACAAATTGCTGTGGTATAAGAGGAATAAAACACTTCACTGGGAGCTGTTATTGGAAAATAATCAACTTCGTGGTGGCCACAGTACCTCTTCACGTCATGCAGCGTTACACCACCCTGTCGTTGATTATTTTGTAGGAGTGTAATGATACACTCCATTCACGATACCTGGGTCATAATTTGACGCAATTTGATGAAAGAAAAATTGACTGAACAGATTTTTTTTTTTTCCTGTACAGAGATTTATTATTGTAAACAAAATGTACTACAGGTTCACCATATCTTACAAATAAATAAATGCATTTATATACTTTCCCCAAAATTTGACTGAATAAACAAAGTCTCTGACCCGGGGAAAATGACTGAATAAAACACAATGAACTTCAGAGCTTTAGCAGCGCCTGAGGTGTCATTTTAACTGGAAACAGAGCTCCAAAGGGCTAAAATGCCCTGCACAAAAGAACACAATCAGTGTGCTCTTTTTATATTTTAACTCTACGGGATGCGCAGATTGGGACCTCTGGTGTTCAAACAGTTCAATTACATTAGTTGTATATGGCAACGTTTACACGACAACGATGTAGTCAAAAACGGACAAGTTTTTCTCTTGCATTTTCAAAAAGTTTCACATATACACGACAAAGTTTTCAAAACGATTCGCGTTTACACATATTCGCGATAACGGCCAAAAACGCTGTATTACGTATGCCAGGCCAGTAGTTGGCGCTGATGTGTATTTAGAATTTGTCGTGTGTATATGATGCGTCTTCGTTGTTGGTTGTAATATTGGTGAAGTAAAACCACACTTTGCTGAAGAAGCGTTAGCGAACTCTTGAGCAGCAACAACACTATCATGTACTCCGCCGTTGTTGTGTATGTTTGTTCGCGCTCGTCTTTACAATAGACACGTACTGCGCATGTCTACGTAACTTACACATACTACGCACGCGCATGACGTTACCGTTTTCAAAGATTCCCGTTTTGGGTGTTTACATGGAGACGATAACGGCGGCGTTTTCAAAAGCTCGCACTTTGAAACCCGTTTTCAAAAATATGCGTTTTCAGTCCCCAAAGCGCCGTTGTCATGTAAACGAACAGGCAAAACACACAAAAAGTTTCCCGTTTTTGGCTGAAAACGTTGTCGTGTAAACGGCCCCTTATTAACAGAATGCTGATTCCCACAATGTCAATCACACATTTCCTCAATGCACATCATCACACCCCTATTAATTTTCTATAACAGCATGCCCTATTGCGTTTTCTCTCATACTTATAGTATTGTCCTTAAGTACTCTTTCACAGAGGTTTTCCACAAACACATACCTTCAGACTTTTAAGGTAGTTGGACAGCATGCTCGGATGAAACCTGTTCTCCTCTGGGACCATGTCGTCGTATCTGGGGCCCAACATGGTTTTCATTGGTAAGAATTTACCTGCATAATAAAACAGAGAGCAATGTTTCAAGAAGGAACTAAAAGAAATAATTCAACTATGAAGTTTAAATTTCTACTATAGACTCCGTATTACGAATATCTCTACATCACTATGTTAGAAAATCGTTATGTCACAATATAAGTGCTGTTTAGCTCAAACGTCAGATTTGCATCTAACCAAAGATCTTATAAAATATAAGACTTAGGGTTCGACTTGGATTCAAAAGGCTAAAAGCTGTAAAAGATGTAGCTGGGGGCACGTCCACAACGCCCCTTCACATCCTCATTAACCAGTCCTCATCATTATGAGGAGAAGTGCATGTTTATAGAGCTGTAACTTGGCTTTCAGGCAGTTGAATTTGTTTTTTAGCGCTCATCTAACAATTTTACTTCCATCCAGATACGCGTCCGTGATTTTCTATGCGGATGTCACCTCGTGTTGGATTTTCTGTTGGAACTTTGGTTCGCCCCAGACTGAAATAAGAGTCAGCGTCTATGTGCTACTCCAGCACCTCTTGGACACCATTTTGTGACTGAAGCTGATGCGAGAGTTTCATCACTTAAGTAACTAATCCGATCCAAATAGGGCTCCTGAAAGAAGCTTTTAGCCACGCCCCCACAAGGCTGTGAATGACTTAAAAAAACAGGAGAAATGGTGCGTTCAAGTCACGTCAGAAAGATTGTATTTTCGAGTTGAACGAGCATGAACGCCACCACAACTTCGTAATTACGAGTGGGAAGCTCCGAGTTTCAGAGTTGAGGGCATCAGTTGGAAAAAACGGTGGAATTAATGATGCAGCGTCTGTAGCTGACGGTAAATTAGTTGAAATTGAATGGGTGTTTACTGGTGACATGTCTTAAGCTTTTTCTATTTACAATAAAACAAGCTAATTGCCTGCACAAAATACGACAGCATTGTACAATTACCATATAATATGTAACTGTAAAGTACAGAGGCTTCATAAACTGATTAAAAATATTTTTAAAAAAAGCAAAACAAATTGTTCTTCATTTCCTAGAAGTTGAGTCAAAATATAACTCATAAATATGAACTTTCCAGGAGCACTTGAACATACAGAAAAACAGAAAAAGCGTTTCTCTTGAGGACGGGGCGGAGTTTGTGGTGAGGGGGAGGAGTTTGTGGTGAGGGGGAGGAGTTTGTGGAAGGGGCGGAGTTTCGGGACTCAACCGCGACCGTTGACGTTATGCGTAAAAAATTTCAATTTTAATTATCAAAAAATTATTACTAAATTTTTTTTAAAAAACGACTTGACCTTCCTTTTTTCCAAGATAATCTGTCGTACTATGAATCCCACGTCGGCTATCAGCTACACACTTAATTCAGTCATTTGTTTTTGTTTTACTTCTGACGCCACGACTCTAATAGCAACGCTTACATCATCATCACCGTCATTATTATTATTATTATTATTATTATTATTAATATATTTATGGTAATTAGTGCTTGTTTTAGGCATTATGCTGCAGCACGGCTCGTGCCCATGTGAGTCAGGAGCTAGCTGAGGCTTGCAGTGCGCTGAAGCTAAGCTAGGCGCTGTTTGGCTAACATGCTAACACTGAAACTACTCTGTGCTGTGCTTTAGCGTTGCTCTGGTGTGATACTCTGTGTTTACTTTATTTTGTAAGACAGACAGAAACGCTGTTCCTGTATTAAACCCAAGCTACTTCTCGACAGAGCTGTGCTATTAAGTGAGGTAGCAAGCTAAGTGTGTGTACTGGGAAGCTAAACTAACACAGCAGGCGCTCACCAGCCACAGGTTGCCCTCTCCTAGGACAGTTCAGCCATCGAGGAGGTGGTCCTCCGTGCGCCATGGTCTCGAACAGGAAACAGGCTGCTGTGGGTGATCTTTCTGCCTCTGTGCTACCGAGCACTGGCGTTCAGGCTCCTCCGGAGATGAGCTCTCCAGCGCGGGGCTGCTGCTCAACTCCGACTCGGGCTCCGAAACACAGCTCGCACCGTCTCACCGTCCACCTTTCAGCCACCAGTCCATGCCTCCAGCTTCTTATGCTCATAAACTAATGTTTCCAAAATAATAAACACACACCATGCAGGCCGCTCGCTCATTCACTCACTCAAGAACCCATAACTCCAAACTACAACGTAAACTCGACACGGAATCGACACAGCAGATGATCCGAATCCTTTGAGTATCGACTCAGTGGTTTGAATGAAACTGAAAGGTCACGTGGTTTTTGTTTATGCAAAATAAGAGACGAGAAAGCGAAGTCACAGGGAAACTTAGTTTCGTGTCTTTTTATTTACTTATTTATTTATATATTTATTTTACAATAAAACAAGATATGTATCGGATTATTTAGCAGTACAGCTGACACAGACATACTCATACAAGGCATTTACAGAGGCCCTTTTTACTTATGTATATATATATATATATATATGTGTGTGTGTGTGTGTGTGTGTGTGTGTTAAGGACCTGTAATGGTTTTAATGGTTAGCTGAGGGTTTGTGATGGTATTTGTAGTGGAAACCATTAGAATTTCTGTGATGGTTTCTATTTTTTTTTTTTTTCCAGCAGGGATGTACAAGATTTATCAAAATTTCATCTTACCTTTTTTTTTTCAATATGAATTTAAAATTCTCCAAAATCACTCAAAGTCAATTATATTCCAAAATACTATATACAGAATATAGTATATAGATAATATATAACTATATAAATAATACACAGAATTCCAGAAAGGCCATGACTTAATTTTTTCCTGCATTGTTATCTCAAGATCACGACTTTTATTTCTTGTGATCTCAAGACGACAGAAGTTGTTTTCTCAAGATCATAGCAGTAGCCTACATTGTTGTTGCCAGGTTTATCTGTACGTCTCTCACCATTTGTTTTGTGACCCACAAACCATTTAGGCGGCAAACATCGTGGGATAACCATGGAGACGTCCCGGTCTGTCAAGTTGGCTGGCCATGAAACTGACCACACGTTTAGGATCATTATAGTGTCCACGACTGTATAGTTGCACATTTCTGAGATGACTTTTCAAGTGACAGACACTAATTTGGAAATTGTCTAGCACTGACAAACACATACAGCTGTTTCCTCTTGGGTCAGTCCTTGAAAAGTCCCATTTAATAAAGTAAAATAGATCCATGATGTACAATCATGCATTTTGACATCAAGAAAAAAAAAAAACAACTTTTCAAAAATTCTAAATCTAAATAGCTCATGGTCTTTCTGGACTTCCATAAAAAAAAAAAGAAAAGTCATGAAACATATGAAATTTGCTTTGGAGGCAGTTTCTTCGTTCATGACTCTTCACTGTAGTGCAGTAGGCAGCATTGCCGCCTCACAGCTCCAGGATCCCAGGGTTCAAGTTTGAGCTCAGAAACACATGATTGTCTGTGAGGAATGTTTGAACATGTTCTCCCTGTGGGTTTCCTCCACGTCGTCTGGTTCCCTTCCACCTCATCAAAAACATGCCAGTAGGTGGATTGGCTCAGATAAATTGCCCCTAGGCGCGAATGAGCGTGTGTACGGTGCCCTGTGCTGGACTGCCGTTCCATCCAGGTTGTAATCCCGCCTCACACCCAGCGTTCCCGGGATCCTGTGACAGGATAAAACAGTTACTGAAAGTGAGTGATGAAACTCCACACCATCCTAAGTGCTAAGAGCTAAATAATGACAACCAGTAGAGGGAGTCCAGAGACTAAATTTGCAAATCTATGAGGAAAGTTAAAAAAAATAAAATAAAATAAATAAAAAAAGGAAAAACATAGTACGTCATATAGTATACCTACAACAATGAGCAAAGCAGGAAAATTTCTAGGAAAGTAAAGCAGGTTCAGAGCTGTTTTGTGTAAACCGTATTCAAAGCAAACCAGGTTCATATGCAAATAAACATTTGCAACAGGGTGCAAGTAAATGCTCCACCCTGGTCGTCTTAATACTTTTCCATCTGCCTAATTATAGAAGGCATTGTCGACACGAAGACCTTGTGCATGTTGCATAATTCTGGACTTCAGCGTGAGTCATAATTTCCCATGATGACCCACTTTGTTAATCCTATGTTAGCAACCTATGACCTTTTTTTTTTCAGTGTAAGCATGCAAAAATCCCCAACGTCTCTCAAAGATTGGCCTCTGGGACGTACGCAGTGTGAAAACATTTTCCAGACCTAGATTAAACAAATGGCATTATGGTGCCACATGGATGTAAAGTTCTCACTCAATGCCACATAACCTTGTATTGATCAAGAAAGTACGCTGTTTCAGGGAGAATGTGGGTGACCAATCACCGTGGGATGATGCTAGAATTCCCATACATTAAAAATCTCAGCCGTGTCTGTTGCCTAGCAGATGTTCTGCAGCTCCTTCAAGCAGAAACTCTGAGCCCAACAACCAGCTGTCTTCCCTCATCCGCCTCTGCTGTGGATACAGAATACTAACGTGTCATACAGATACAAATGCTGACGTGTCAGTGTGGAATTCTCATCTCCCAAGAATGATCAAGGTTTATTATCACAATAAAAGTGAGCAATCTTCATGAGCACTGGCAGCAGTATAACCATAAAAGAAGTTCAGCAGCACGTCAGTCAGGATTTATCTTCATCATTTCTAGTGCATTAAGTATTTCTTTTACTCACAGACATTTGCTCGATTGTCTATGAATACATTTGGCTATGGAGCTTTTAAATGCAATTTTTAATATTATTTATATCAAGCATCAGAACAGAGGGGGAATATTATCGATATTATACTATAACAGCAGCTCGGACAGATGTTCCAGCTGCAAGCCAACTCCCAGGTTCATATATTCAAACACATTATCATTTCTATATTATCTAATTACACATGGAGGTGTACTGGGAAATTTTCATTTTTGGAAGGAGTCTCCAGTGTCAGCTCTTTTAACTTTCAGCTCTCTATATCATCCCTCCTAACCAACAGGAGAGACGTTTTAACACCTGGATACCATCTTGCCATGACCATATGAGGTATTATATAAACGACAACAGCTATCTGTTCTGTTTTCTCACTTTATACGTGTCAGCGTGGTCAGGTGGCTCTCCCTCAACATACCACACTCACACTGCTGTCAGTGGATACCGCTAATACGTATACACAGGTAGGAGAGGACTACCTCCATTTTCTCAGTACTGGCACCAAGTGGGGTCTGCCTTGTCATCTTCAGATCAGCATTACAGACAACCCTGCAGCTTCCTGGTTAATGCTCCTGTGGATTTTGTAACAGTAGCTCTGCCTTGTTTCGAGCCACATCCTACCACCCAGCAATGATTACTTTCCTTAAACAGTACACCTTCTTGTGTTTTATTCCTTGCTATCCAAGGCAAAATGGGCTGGGAGTTCACTAAAGACCTGAAATAGCGATCAGAAGGTTGTGTGTTCACATCCACGGATTCGATGCTCATCTCTATGTTTGGATCGGATTTGTAAGCGTCTTAATCTGGTGTGTTCTGAATCCGAATCTGAATTCAAATGTTTGATAGGTGAGTGTTAATTCTAGCTTAAAGCTATCCTGTATATTGTGTTGTAAAGTTTCAAATACTCATTCTGATTTACTTCATGTGTCTCGCTACTGATTTTTCCAAATAATAAAGATTTTCTTCTTTTTCCACCAAGCCCAAAGTCTTTTTATTTTACAAATTCTACCTTATTTGTAAACTGTCTTGAAAAGAAAGTGTCTGAAGAATGCATGTTTGTAATATAATACATTTAATTTTGTGTTTTTTTTAGTATTCCTTGTTGCTCAGCCTCACCCCAGCGTTAAATGTTTATTATGCTAGCCAGTCATCAGTACCAGTTCTGCAGGCCCTGTAAGCTCATCCAACACATTTACATGATTTCCTTCATGAACGGATATGAATCACTGATAAACTGAACCAATCAGAACTGAGCTGTTTGGAGCTTTCAAAAAAACCACAACTGAAAACCTGATGCAACCGACATGTAACCTGTAACACATGTAATCTGTTCAGAATTTGTTTTCTGGGCTTCAGAGAAAGGCACTGGATAATAACAAACACCTCACAGCAAATATTGTACCAAATTATTATTAGTACTATTATTCAATTAGTGAACATACTAGCACTATTACATGTTGACAACATGGATATCATGCGTTAGCAATATTTATCTCTATAGCATATGAGTTATAGTGGTGGAAAAAAAAAAGACAGACTGATAAATTGTCAAAGAAAATCACACAATAATTTAATATACGTGTCTCGAAACCAATATTAAGGTATCAAGGCATCAAGTTTCAACTAAAGAGACCCTGTTAGAAAGTGTACAATCTACTTAGCAGTGATGTGGGTGGGCTTGGGTGTTCATTTCTGTTAATATTTATTATCTTACCTTCATAATCATGTATTTTGACGGTGACAGTCTTGCTCCAGCTTGCTAGAAGGGGCTTTGTAAGTGTTCTCACGTATCTGATGAACATCACTGAAGTTTATCTTTTGGAGCTCCTGCAGAAACTAGTGTTATAACAAGTTATAACAAAAATAGGCATTCTTGTTTTGCAGTCTGTTGAATTGTCTGTTTTATTTCCAAAGTTTTTTTTTTTTTTTTTTAATCTAAAGGAAGCCTTCATTTCACCCTAACTTCTTCCAGCTGTTTAGCATGCTAGTGTTTCTATTTTTTTCTTTGCAAATGATTTAATTTTCAGTACAGTGTGTGTCGTTTCAATCCAGTAAGCAGTGAAGGACTAGTAAAGACAAAAAAAAACCATACCTTTGAAACAAATATTTGGGTTTATTATTATCTGATATTTGAAAAAAATAAATAAAGGAGCAGTAGTCTGAAACGAGCGGAAAATGACAGAATACACTATACAGCCAAAAGTGTGTAGACATCTGACCATCACACCCATATGTGGGTCTTCCTCACACTGTTGCCACAAAGTTGGAAGCAGAATGTTGTATAGAATGTCTCTGTATGCTGTAGCGTTACAGTTTCACTTCACTGGAGCTAAGAGGCCCAAACCTGTTCCAGCATGATGATGCCCCTGTGCACAAACCGAGCTCCATGAAGACATGGTGTGTGAAGGTTGGAGTGGAAGAACTCGAGTGTCCTGCACAGAGCCCTGACCTCAATCCCACTGAACACCTTTGGGATGAACTGGAACTGGAGACTCCTTACCCAACATCAGCGCCTGACCTCACTAATGCTCCTGTAGCTGAATGAACACAAATCCCCACAGCCACGCTCCAAAATCTAGTGGAAAGGCTTCCCAGAAGAGTGGAGCTTATTATAACAGCAGAGGAGAAATAAATCTGGAATGAGATGTTCAACACGCACATGTGGGTGTGATGGTCAGGGGTGCATATACTTTTGGACATATAGTGTAGTTTCACTTATCTTCCCTGGAAATTTGAATCTGCACCAATGTCTGCTGTGTTAAACAATCTGGAAAGTTGCTGGGGTTTTCTACGTGTTAAAAAAACAGAAAGTAAAAAAGAAAAAAGCACCACCACTCCTTCCTCATTTCCATTACGTAATGCACCGGAAGGTATGACCATATTTGGAACATCCTCTCTTTCCTTCTTTTTGACGTGGTTTCTCTTAAGGGCGGGCCGACTCTCTAGACTGAAAATATTTTTATTTTAATACAAAACACACGCACACGCACACACACATAATCTACTTTGTTCGGATTATCTAGCTGGGTAAAAGTAGTTTATTAACCGCACACTGAAAGGAAATTACTGCGAAGGTACAAAACACAAACATTCCTCATCATCATTTTGAGGCACTAGACATGTTCTAAACTTTTTTTTTTCTTTTGAGGAAAGGCATGTAGACAAGAACAGGAACAAAAGGTGGCTTTAGTGGTTGTTTTTCAGCGCTAGAAGAAGTCTATTGTGGGTCTCCTTTGTTAGGGGATGAGGAGGGGGAGGGGGAGGGGGAGGGGGAGGGGGAGGGGCGAAGGGGGCGTGGCCTGGGGGTGTTGCGCTACAAACAGGAAGTCGCGCGCAGCTGCGCCATTTCAGTACACAGCTCTCGAGCTGCGCCATTTCAACTCAAACTTTTGGCTGTGCATTTTGGGCACTTGTTTAAACTTTTCGACGAAGTTGTTCTTGATTCAAGAGCACGAATCCATTCACTCTTTGATCCTGGAGCATTTGGTTCGTCTGAGAAATTATCCAGGTCTCTGAGTGCTGCTGCTTCTTTGGAAGCTTTGTTTTTCCCTTTGCGTTATCAAGCGCTCGGACGGAGGAAGCCATTTTGGACGCTTCGTCTCTCATGTATCCTCCATCCAGCAGTCTTGAAATCATGTTGGGCGAAACGCTCGGTGTTGAACCAAGCCTGGACAACGTCGAGAACAACGAGCCGACTCTGTTCATTTCCCGTGGACACCTGAGCAAGTCCTCGAGAAGAGCTGTGCTGAAGAAAGGAGGACACAGGGTCCGGGTGCAGAGCAGGAATGCTCATAATCAGGCTCAGCAGCACCACAGACAGGCGGTGGTGCTGAGGAACAACACTGCACATTTAACCGACATCATCATCAACAACAATAACAACAACAACAACAACAACAGCGATGTTAAATCCACATCACAGAGCAATAACACCGAGCTTCCGGTCAGCAGAACTGCACCCAGTGGCTCCACACACTTAAAAACACCATCCAAGAAGGAGGTGAGTGACATCCATACGCCTTTTTAAAGGTGCAATTAGCGATTTTTTTTATTCCTTACTTGCACAAATAACCTGGAAGTTATGTAGAACATGAGAAAAAAACAATACAGTAACCCGTGGCATTAGCAGAAGCGCAGTAATTTGCAGGAAAAACACCGTGTGGGAAACTGATGTCCGGTCCGGAAGCTTTGTTTGTTATTGTGCGCCCTGTCAGTCATTCTCCAGACACTCCACTGCTGCGTTCAAGGCGAGGTTGCAGCTTGTAATTTTCTGCCTACAATCAGGAAAAAAAAACAGAAAATACCCCATCAGCTTGAAATTTCAACTCGTCTCCTTCTAAACTACTAGTTCCTTCCACATTTACAGAGTGACTTTAAATCTATCTGGCTGTGAGCACCATGTTTAAAGTACACCTTCCCTACTTTTTTTTAATTAGTTTACAACAATATTGGCTTTAGATAAGCTAATATACAGACTTGGTTAAATCTATAACATTGACCATATTAATCACTGTTTTGAGAAGGTAATCATCAGCGTTAGTTATCGGAGGAGGAAGAAGGCTTTATTTGTCTCATATACATTACAGCACGGTGAAATTCTTTTCTTCGCATATTCTCGTCAGGAAGCTGGGGTCAGAGCACAGGGTCAGCCATGATACGGCGCCCCTGGAGCAGAGAGGGTTAAGGGTCTTTCTCAGGGGCCCAACAGTGGCAGCTTGGCTATGCTGGTACTTAAACCCCCGACCTTCTGATCAGGCCAAAATGTTTGTTCGAAGTTCAGTACGTATTAGTAGAAAAGTAGCAACAGCTACTCCGACCTGTAACTGCGAAAGTGCATTTAAAGTAGCTTTTTATCAGCTTTACTCAATCTGACAGAACAAAGATCTGAGGGCGGAGCTTCGTAAAAGTGAGTGGGAATCAGTCCAATGTTAAACCCACCTAACTGTTAGACCTAATCTTGGAAGAAGAAAAAAAAAAGACTAATCTTACCCAATGCACCTTTAAAGGTCTGATCAATGGATTAGTTATGTAACTGTGTATAGATGACTTTTTAACTGTAATCATTATTTGTCATTATTATTCAGCTAATTTGCCATAAATACGCAGCACAACAGTGTACACCCTGATAGGACAGATCTGGAAAAACATGCAGAGAGCTTGTGATTTTATTTATTTATTTATTTATTTTTATACCAACATGAGCAAGTTTTTTTTTTTTTTTTAGCTAGTCAAGAAAGCCAAAAGTCATGATTGCAATTAAAATATTAATCATATCACCCATGTGTAAGTGTAGTCTACAGTTCAGGACCAGTCCTTTTAGTTTGCGCTACGCTACACATTTCTTGGTCTAAAACGCTTGTATCTTTTCATCTCTAATGAGATTGAGGTGTGTTAGAGCAAGAGAATGGCACTAAAATCCACAGTGTAATGGGGAAAATCTGATGTCAGGTTCTAATCAGGGTCACATTTTATTTGTCTGGCGTTAAAGCGCTCATCTAGTCGAGCGTTTAAAGACCGAACCCGAGCAATAAAAGCCTGGTGGGGGGGGAGGTGCATAAAGGGCCTACGTGCAGCTTGAGATGTCGGTCATGACTGCTAGGCCAGATGCCATTCGTTCTCATTACCTTGCCATCTGAGAGTCTGATTATTTTTCTTCTGTTTGTCTTCAGCTGCTGAAATCGAAAACAGGAAGGGGAGAAAGAGGAACTCAGCCGAGTAGGCCATCTCCGCACAGCGCAGACAAACACAAGCCGTGCGCTCCCAACCTGAACACACGCGCTCAAAAGAGCCGGCACGTCAAATACGAGAACAGGGATAGGAAGAGGCCTCTGAGGTCAGCGGACGCTCCAAGGAACACAAACGGTGAACTCTCATCTGAGGATAACCTGAAAGATACAGAGAAGATCTATGCTGGAGCCAAGTTTAGCGAGCCCCCTTCACCGAGTGTGTTGCCCAAGCCGCCGAGCCACTGGGTGGGCGAACACAGCCCCAAACATTCCGACAGCAGCCGGGAGCAGATGTCCGTGCATCTGAAAACCATACTGAAGGTCCAGTCCAAGCCGTGACTCCAGTTACAAAACACAACAACAATAAACCCACGGAATTTTCAGTCGAGGTGTGAACACCTTCACCGCAGAAAAAATAGGTATTGGATTCTCAGGCAAAAGAAAATGTTAGTAAATTGGTTCCAGGCAGTCAGGAAAAAAAAGATTATGGAAGCTTGTTGCAACAGGAAGTGTTGAGTTTTGACCGTAATATCAAAAATGTCTTGCTTTTTGTCTTTTAGAAAGAGACCTTGTGTTAAATTTTTTTTTTAAAACTTGTGTAAATGTAAATACTGTAAGACATGTAATATATGTGTATATTTTTTTGGATGTTATTTTAACAGAAGAGTAAATCTAGTTTTGTTACTGAAGCTCGTGATGTTTTCATCATGAACTGATGGTATGCTCTTTGCAAGTGTACTGATTGAGGCACAGCGAGCCGACTCGGGATGCACATTACATGTGAAAGGTTTGCTTAGTTTTGCACAAGACTGAAAAACCAACACGGGTCCCTTTTAAGATGTGAGGATGAACTAGTGTGCGGTGCTATGGCTGAATGTTTTCTATGTCATGGACTGTTCTGGAAAGGGATGCAGCTAATAAAAGGGAGTGGAAGTTTAAAACGAAAGGACCGTGGTGCTGTATGAGGAACACTGCCTACAACCGAAGCAAAACGGACACATCACAAACGGCACTTCTGAAAACAAATGATTTGTTATACCAGTCTGCAAGCGCCAGTCGTTCTGGTAACGGACATTTCTCTTTCATTCTGTAGCATTCGCCTGGTTTATTAGATTTAAGAACGTTGTATTTTGACAGGAAGTGATGTTTACTGTGAGGGAAGGTTTTGTAGTTGTGATGTGTTTACATGTCTGTGGAGAAAAGCCAGGCATCTACTATCATCCTGTTATCCTTTTGACTAAACTTTCACTAAAACCAAGACATTTTTTGTATTCGCAAAAAGCCCAACACATTTTGTTGCAACATTGATTGATTGATTTTAAAGTTTTGGCCTCTTTTTTTTTAAAAGTACAAAAAGAAGTAATTTGCGTCCACCTTTATTAAATTGGTCTGATAAACGTTATGAACGTTTTTAACTAAAATAATTGAAATAAAGAATTTGGCCACCCCCTCTACATTGTTTTCTGTTTATTTTTGTTGTTGTTGTTGTTGCTTGCTACAACACGTGCTCCCGTACATCACATCCATGTTTTTTCGGTGGTTCATGGTTCGTTTTTGTCGTCCTACTTGGCAGACTTTTTGAAAGCTCTTGAACAGTAATTGCACAAGCTCTGATTCACTAACTGTAAGAATTCGAGAAGACTTAACTAAAATTTTATGGCTATCTCAACTGGTTTAGAAAGACAACTTTTTTTTTTTTTTCTTCTTCTTCTTCTTCTTCTTCTTCTTCTTCATGTAGTCAGTCATTCTGACCACCATGTCCACCATTTTAATTTTATGTGCTACCTCTATGTTTCTTACATCCACCAAATATAGAACGTATAATTTTACACTACTGTTGTTAAGAGATTAAGGGAGTTTAGTTGTGGTTATATTAAGTGATGTTGACAGTTGTGACCTACTTATGCATCACTGAACATGAAGACCTATTCATATACACTATATGGTCCAAAAGTATGTGGACACCTGACCATCACACCCATATGTACTTGTTGAACATCTCAGTCTAGATTTAGTACTCCTTTTGCTGTTATAATAAGCTCCACTCTTCTGCGAAGGCTTTCCACTAGATGTTGGAGCGTGGCTGTGGGGATTTGTGTTCATTCAGCTACAAGAGCATTAGTGAGATCAGGCGCTGATGTTGGCGAGGAGGTCTGGGGTGCAGTCAGTGTTCCAGTTCATCCCAAAGGTGTTCAGTGGGGTTGAGGTCAGCGCTCTGTGCAGGACACTCGAGTTCTTCCACTCCAACCTTCACACACTATGTCTTCATGGAGCTCGATTTGTGCACATGGGCATCGTCATGCTGGAACAGGTTTAGGTGCCTTAGTTCCAATGAAGGGAAATCTTATTGCTGCGGTGTACAAAGGCATCCTGTATAATTGTGGGCTTCAGACTTTGTGGCAACAGTTTGGGAGAAGGACCACATATGGGTGTGATGGTCAAGTGTCCACAAACTTTTGGCCATATAGTGTGTGGGGTTTTTTTTCCAGATCTGAAGTGAGTCCATGACAGTTAAGAAGCTGAAGTACACTGCAACAGTGAACCAACAAGCAGAGAAATGATGGGTACTCCTAGACGAGTGCTTAAGAGTTAACACACATGTACACCAACATGTCCCTGTCTCAGGCCATTGTCTCCAAGTGCTTTTAGATAGCCACCATCATACCAGTGACCTTTGACCACAAACGTACCTATGACTGTGTCCTGGCTCTTAATGACCACAAGACGAATGAGCTATATCTGACCAGTGGCGGATGCAGTGTACAAAATGTACAAATCCTCTCTTTACCACATTTTGTAGTGCACTAACCACTCCATTTAAAAATCCTCTGTTCACATAACATTGTGAAAACTTTTGCAATAAAAGCTATTCAACTACTGACTCAAAACTGTGCTGCTGCTGAACTGTTGGATGTCCAAGTGACTCTGAAAACACTGTGGGCTTAACAGACAGTTTGATCACTTTTTAGAGCATGTCTGGCCTCTTAGGGCAGGATGGTATCCATCCCATGTGGAAAGGTGCTCCTGTCATGGATTGCAGCATACCTCATAGTCGTAGACCTATTTAAGGGATGACAACCTCGTACCAAGACAAACCATCTGCTAGCTGCACAAATCCCTACAGCCATACTCCAAAATCTAGTGGAAAACCTTCCCAGAAGAGTGGAGGTCATTATAACAGCAAAGGAATACTAAATCCGGAATGGGATGTTCAGCAAGCACATATGGATGTTATGTTGTGGGTGTCCACAAACGTTTGGCCATGTAGTGTAAGATCACACCAAATTCATAGCCATCACCTTTGATTGGAAGCCAGGACTGATACATATTAGATCAGATTACTGTAGTTTGTTTAAAGACATTTGGATTAGACTAAAGGCAATTTCTCCTGGATACAGCTATATACACCGCCCTGATATAATTTGTACAGGATGTGGCATTGCAATTATGTATAACGACAGTCATGGAGTTCCATAGAAATCTTTTTTATAACATAACGGACATAGCCACAAAAAAGAAGTCTACTCTAAATCATTTACACTAATTAGTATTTACAGTAGGGGTGTAACACAATGCCAGTATCTGTATCTAATTTTGTGATTGTGTCTGTATAGGTTGTATAGATTGTGGGAACATTAATCATACGGTTCCAGGGATTCACTATTATTTCAAACATTGGCTCTGAAGCACTGAATCATCCTGCAGAATAAACAGCTGGTGCTGGTAGAGAAGTCTGTCTCTGAACGTGGACAAAACTAAAGAGATGGTTGTTGACTTCAGAAGAGCACAGAACGACCACTCTCCGCTGAACATCGGCGGCTCCTCCGTGGAGATCGTCAAGAGCACCAAGTTTCTTGGTGTTCACCTGGCGGAGAACCTCACCTGGTTGCTCAACAGCAGCTCCATAACAAAGAAAGCCCAGCAGCGCCTGTACTTTCTGCGAAGGTTGAGGAAAGCACATCTCCCACCCTCCATCCTCACCATCCATCCTCACCATGTTCTACAGAGGGACTATCGAGAGCATCCTGTGCAGCTGCATCACTGCCTGGTTTGGGAATTGCACCGTCTCAGATCGCAAGACCCTTCAGCGCATAGTGAGGACAGCTGAGAAGATCATCGGGGTCTCTCTTCCCTCCATCACAGACATTTACACCTCACGCTGCATCCGCAAAGCCACCAGCATTGTGGACAACCCCACACACCCCTCTCACACACTCTTCACCCTCCTGCCATCTGGAAAACAGTACCGAAGCATTCAGGCCTCACGACCAGACTGTACAATAGTTTTTTTCCCCCAAACCATCAGACTCCTCAATACCTAGAAACTGGACTGAAGGAACACACACACACACACACACACATACATATATACACACACACAACTGAGCATCCTCCATCCTCTATGCACATGTTTTACACATGTTTTTGCACGTTTTATGCTGCTGCTACTATTATGTTTACACTATTCAAGCTTTTTATATCATACTCTTGTAATATTTGCACTATTGTCGCTCGGTCACTTTAAACAGAACTGCGTACTGGTCGGCGATGTAGTCATTGTACTGTCCTGTGCTGTCTGCACATGTTTGCACTTGTGCACTTTATGTATAATTTATGTCGTCTCTGTAGTTCTGTGTTGTTCTGTGTTTGTCTTATGTAGCACCTTGGTCCTGGAGAAACGTTGTTTCGTTTCACTATGTACTTGTATATGGCTGAAATGACAATAAACTCCACTTGACTTGACTTGACTTGACTTGAAAAGAAACAGGAACAGCAGCGCCCTCTGCCTGTATAAAATGATCAATGCACATAACAGGTTTAGCCACTGTCCTTTCTTCTCAAGCACTGTTCAGTGCTTCTTTTGGTCTCTTTAAAGGACTACTATATATACATACATATACACACACACATACACACACACCAATCAGCCATAAAACCACTGAGATGTGAAATGAATAACATTGATTTTCTCATTACAATGCCACCTGTCAGGGGTGGGATATATACACATTTCTATTATGTCTAAATCAAACCCATTTTCAGAATTACTGGGGAATGTGTATTTGCACCATTTATGTGCGTAGACACTGTTTTAACTTCATATGCACCGTTACTCTTACAGGCTGTTTTGCAGCTGTGTCCTGCTACAGGCATGAAATGTTATATAACACCGAGCAATGCAAAGGTCATGGCATGCTGTTGCATAAGATTTCAGTTCACCTCCTCTGCACCCGTCTCCTGTAGTTACTGTTCTGATTTGAACCAGTGCTGTTACCTTGCTCTTTGTGACACTGAAGGGTTAGAGTAAAGAAAAGGACTTCACTGACTGCAGTTCGTGGCTGTAGCAGAAAACAGCTCACATTACAGATGGGAGTGAAGTGTGTTGGAGTTGAGTGCTGACTTTTCTGACCAGTGACTGCCTTTATCTTAGCACCTCCTTCATCTTAATAACAGTCCGCTTTAAGGTTTTATTGACCCATAAATCTAAGTAACAGAGAGCACTAAGACACTGCGATTTTGTTCTTGGTGTGCTGATACAGAATGGCTGAAAAACTCCAAGCACTGAAGCAGCAGGTTTGTGCTTCCATCGACGAGGCCAAGGACAGACTCCATCGATTAGGAGACGCGATATGGCGCCACCCAGAGCTGGCATATGAGGAAAGACAAGCCCATGACACTCTGGTCCGCTTTTTCACACAGGAGAAAGGATGGAATGTGGAGGCACGCTACAAACTAGAAACAGCTTTTCAGGCCACGTGGGGACCTGAAGGTGGAGCAGATGGTGAGGCTGTGGTTCATGTGGGGTTCCTGTGTGAGTATGATGCTCTGCCTGCTATAGGCCACGCGTGCGGCCACAACCTGATAGCAGAGACCGGAGCTGCAGCAGCAGTGGGCCTGAAGGCGGCGCTGGAGAGCGGGGAGGCGTGGCCTGTGCCAATCAAGGTGTGCCGACTTAAGTCTAGATGTGATCTTTTTTTTTTTTTATACGAATAATACTTTGAATTTAACTACAAAGATTTGCAAAAATATATATTCACTGTAGGTGATTTCTTTCTTCACCAATGATGAAAACCCCAGTGTAACTCTATTGTCTGTAAGGAGAATATTTAGCTAGCTAAAAAAATTATTCAAGTGGTTTATACCGAAAATGTCATACAACAAGTGATGTTCTGTATAAAACTATTACATGGCATATCATATAACAAATGTTTGCAAATAGCAGTCTTGACTAGCATACGTCCGAATGTGTAAAATACAACTGAGATAAATTCAACTTTGACAAATTAAAGGAAAAACCAACATAATGCGTCTTAGTAAGGGGTTGGACCACTACAAGCTGACGGAACAGCTTCGATACACCATGCCATAGATACTACAAGTCTCTAGAGCTGTACTGGAGCAATGAACACCATTCTTCTAAAAAACAAAAAACAAAAATCCCTCAATTGTCTAACACATCACTGCAAAATCTGTTTACACATAGGTGTTCAGTTCAAAGTGAAGGTCATAGCATATACTGAGCAAGCCCTTGTGCCTTGTGGATGGGGGTGGGGTCATCCTGAATGAGACCACTCCCAACAGGATCGAAACATTTCATCATAGGTTAAAGGCGATCAATCAGGAGAACAGTACTGACTGTTCAGCAGTGACGCTTCTCTCTCTAAGGGGACACATGAAGCTGAACCATGTCAGTAAAATGCCCCTACAGCATAACAGAACCACAGTTTATTTTCCTTTAATCTGTCGCTCATGTATATGTACTTCGTCACCAATTAACATGCAGTTCATTAAGATCATGCGCTTAGCTATATTTTTCAAACGTCTAGTTTAAGCAATGTCTGATGAATTGTCCGAATTGTTAGGTAACTGTGCTGGGGACTCCAGCGGAAGAGGCTGGAGGTGGGAAGGTGGACTTGCTGCGAGAAGGAGTCTTCGAGGGTCTGGATGTGGTTTTTATGGCTCATCCCTCGCAGGAGGACGCTACCTACATCCCAGACGTGGCAGAACATGAGTAATTCAATATCAGACATAAGAGTCCAAAATTATTCTACCAAGAACTGTTTATATTTCACTTTCCCCTTTCATAAAATTATTCATGCATTATTTAAGAATCAATTTAATGTTTCCATTCCAACTAGTCTTATGCGTTGAGGTAAAGTCAGTCAGGATATACTGTATGACGATCAGTGGCTCACTGGTGAGTGCTGAAACAATTCCTGATTAATTCACTGAGTTTTGTCTATTGGCTAAATTTCCAAATATTTTCCAAAACCTGGCCACTTCCATCTCTACAGTGTCAGCAACAATGCAAGTGCATTGTGGATAAATTGAAATGTATAACTTTTACAAACTGCACCGATTACACTGCTGCTTATTTTGCCATCCAGCAATGTGATCAAAGTGACGTTCACTGTATTAAAAAAGTGCACTTATCTACCAAGCGAGCAATTAAAACATCTTTTCAGTGAGTGACCATTTTGTTGAACCGAATCCTTATGAACCTGACATAATCTCTGCAAGCAGGGAGTATAGGCAAGATTATAAAGTAAATAAATCACTATATCATGCTAAAATATGTTCATGTTTCTTAAAGTAGATTTGTCAAAGCAAGTTATAGGCAGAAATCGATGTTGGCCAAAACCCGATATTTTCCTGAATTTTCCAGACTGCCACACATACACCAAAAGATGGTCATTCAAACAAGAGTATTACTTGAGTGCTTGGTATTAGACTCATATTTAGACCCATAGACTGTCATTAACACCAAGCTGCTGGATAATCCAAAATGTTACCATGTACAGATGTACAGTATGTATCGAAATTTCTTAGATTTCCTTTACTGGTCAAATCCTAACTATATTACTTTACCGCAACATAATTTGTGCTGCATAATTTTGTGATAGATAGTTCCAGTTTCAGTGTGTGACTACAACGGTGATACAGCCACCTTCAGCCCAAGCCCCAGTGCCGTATCGATGCTGCGCTCTGGCCGAATCCCAGAATAGATTCCTGGGCAAAGGGGCCATAAGTATGATGGGTTACTAGGCAGATATGTTTCTGGAACAAGATTTACATGCTGGCACTACCACAGGAAAAGTACCTGTTGCAATACTATGACAACGCCGAGGGAAAGGAAAATAAAATCTAGGTTATACTAAATACCAATGGTTATCTAGGTTATACTAAATTTCCCACATATCCTAAAAAGTCATATATAAAAAAAATCTACAGCTCTGGCCCTTTCCTCTGTGTCCCAAATTAGTCCAAAGTGACCATATTTTCTACATTACATAACATTGTTTCTTGGAAAGTGATATGGGTACAACTCATACTATATTAATTTACAGTCTAATCTGATAGTGACAAACTGCTGTCTGACAAAATGACCTAAGATGTCATATTAGACCTTGGACATGATCATTTCTACGGACAAGACTGTACATCATCTAACATGCGTTAAGGCTTCCCTGGCTGAAGAGCACACTCCTGATTACACAGGCATGATTACACATTTGTGGTTAGTGGCAGAAATAATTGTATCATTATGTTACTTAGCTGTATCTTTCTTTTGTTGCGTGTTGTTCTGCAGCCTTGTAGTGAAGTACCATGGACGTGCATCTCATGCATCAGCATATCCCTGGGAAGGTGTAAACGCTCTAGACGCGGCCGTCATGGCCTACAGTAACATGTCTGTACTCCGCCAGCAGCTCAGACCTGACTGGAGGGTCCACGGTCAGTTTGTATCCTTAGCCTGATAACCAGAAAGAATGATGTACACATCTATAAGCCTGACACACAGATAAATACACAGGACGTTATATACAAAACAGTGTGAAGCTGAGTTATGTGTCTTGTTCAGGTATAATAAGGCACGGTGGTGTGAAACCCAACATCATCCCCGACTACAGTGAGCTGGAGTATTACTTACGCACCCCTTCACACCGAGATCTGCCCAACTTCAAAGCCAAAGCTGAGGCCTGTTTTCAAGCTGCTGCTCTGGCCACAGGATGCAGGGTTAGTGAACTGTAAACACCTTAATCATTATGTTTGGTTCAGAAACTTAGAAAATGAAATCCCTTGCACCGAGGACAACTTGTAAATTTATGTATCTATGTATCTTGTATAGTATGTAAGGAACAAAACACCACATTGTGTGCTCTTATAGGAAAATAATCAAAGATACAGTAATATGATGTGTTACCAGCCCGAAGTTACTTGTTTTCCTATAAACTGGAAATGGCAAAGTCTTCTGTCCTGAAGTATTTCTTGTGGCGGAAAACATACTGTCTGTTACAAAGCACTAACACTGGAAACTCCTTCCATAAATTAAACAAATGTCTCCTAATGGTGAAAAACACACCATATCAATAATTGTGTATTTCTTATTGTAAATTAAAACCATCTTTTTTAATTTATTTGTTATTAGGATTAGATTATGTGGGCAGCTGCGTACAAGTCCCTATAATTTAGCTCTTACTATACAAACAATACCTTACAAGACATACGTTAAACATGAACCAGTGATTAACACTGCAGCCAGAAATAATTATTCAACACCTTCTGACCAATCAGATCTAAGAATTCAGCTGTGCTCTTGTAGAAACGAAAATATGCAATTTGTTTCATCATTTTCAAGATGCTTTGAGGACTCCTTTATTTCACCATGTTAATCTCATGTCAACTTGAACATAATCATTGTAATATATAGTTAATATGTTTGGTACAAGTCATCATTAGACAAACTAAACTAAGGCTTGTTTCTTACAGGTTGAGCTTCTGTTTGCAAGGAACAAGTTCTATGAAATCCTGAGGAACCGCACCTTGGAAGGCCTGTATGAGGAGAATGGGAAATCTCTTGGCATGAAGTTCATTACTGTTGAGGATTCTTCTGGTAAAGAAATAAGCTAACATGCTATCCAGGGGTGGAATGGTGTGGCATCGCTATTACTTAGTAACATGGCTTCGGTATATCCCAGTATCTGCTAGCAACATCTCAAATTTTGGGAGAAGATACCTTGCTGACTTATTGAACTATGCAAATATGCTACGACCATGCTAAAGAGTTCTTTTGCCATTTCCATTGTCACCTTCCCAGCTACTTCAGCTAGTCGTACCTCATTTTGTTTAAAGATCTTAATTATTTCATTTAGTACTGCCCTTCAGAAGCTACATAAGATGTTTACATGTTTCTCAGAAGACAAAATAATATCAATTTACCCCGATCATCCTGTTCAAAATTTTACAATGTATTATGTTGCCTTCTTGAGCATCTTTGAATGTTCGCACCTTTTGTAATAGTTGTGTACGAGTCCCTCAGTTGTCCTAAGAGTGAAAAGATGGATCTCAAAATCATATAGCCACTGTTGGATAGGGGTCAAATATGCAGAAGACCAAATAATGTGCAGGATTTTTCTGAAGAACAGTGGGCAGTTTAGACGCTCAGGACAAACGGGACTCATGAACAACTATCACAAAGCCAAAGCACAGTCGTTGATCATCCAGGTAACGACACGCAGTATTAAGAATCAAGCGTATGTAAACTTTTGAACTGGTTCATTTGTGAAAATTCAGTTATTATTGTGTCTTGTGGATCATATGTTAACATCTGTTATGTGAAATAGCTTATTCAGGGCAGAACTAAATAAAAAACAAAATGCAATTTCATTTTGCAGATTCTGCAAGGCATGTGACCCTAATGACCCCAACTGTATATCTTTCCTGTGCATGATCAAAGTCACAGAGATCACACTTCTTTTTTTTTTTTCATTCTGTTCTTTTATGTGAACATTAACTGAAGCTCTTTACCTGTATCGCATGATTGGCTGATTAGATAACTGCATGAATGTGCAGGTGTACAGGTGTTCCTAATAAAGTGGACAGTATGTGTATATATTGCTTTGCAACCAAGGAGGGAAATCACAGAACTTAAATAGGGTAACTAAGTAGGAGCACACAAAACAGGTGTGCACAAACAAGAAAGGAAAATGGGCAGACGACAAATGTGAGTGAGGGTGCCCTCTGGTGGTCTGGGGGGAATTGTCCATGGTGAACCCCCATGTGAAGTGTGTGCTGGTCTCAGCCCTCTTCCGTGATGTCACCACGCCAGCCCACATCATGATGACATTTCTTACCTTGCTCTTCACCTCTTTTTCTTTTTCAACCCTTTTACCTTCTACGTTCCAACCACTTCCTTAGTCATCATCCCTTCTCCCTTTTTTTCTCAGCTATCTGAGCCACACACCATCTGGTCAGCCCTCCTCTGGTTTGCTCTTGCATCCAGATCGCTGGATCCATCGAGCTGTTATTGTCCATGGGACTGGCTTCTACAAATACCATCACCTCTTTTTCCTCCCATTTGCAATGGTGGAATACTTTAGTAATTGGATTTGATGTATTGCATATTTGTGTGTCATATAGCCCTTGATTTGCGCTACATCTTGTCTCATCCATCTCTAACTTTAACTCTGCAGGCTGCCTAACACACATACATCAAGCCATCTTCTGAACCTTGGAGTTTAGGAGAAGGCCACGCATGCAAATCCCAATCTTTCCTCCCTTCTTCATGGACATTAGCTTCTCATTTCTGCTGGCTTTGTCCCCCAGTTAAAGTCATCATCCTCTCTGACCCACATACCTACACCGACACTTACACCTATGTCTTTTCCCTTGCGGGCTGCTAGCGTTGATACCATTATTAAAGTTAAATGTTATGCCAAAATGAAAGCACTGAACTGTATATTGGTTAGAAAGGGTGTTTTGTCTAAGAGGAGCTAATTTTATGATTTCAATCCCATCCCTATCAGGCTCTACAGATTTCGGGAATGTGACTCATGCTGTTCCAGGGATTCACCCTTATTTCTACATTGGCTCTGAAGCACTGAATCACACCGAAGAATATACAGCTGCCTCTGGTGAGTCTGAGGAACAGTGCCCTCTGTCAGTGTACTCTATTCAACACCATGTACTCTCTAATGCTCGGTATCGTGGTTTTAAAAGTAGCTGCATGATTCCATGATTGCAGTGCAATTTAGCCCTTGTAACTCTTAACTTAAAATTTCTTATTTTTAAAATAATTTTTCAGTATTGAATTATAACATTGAAAACATAAAAAACATTAAAAAAAAAAGGTGTTAACTCATCTCAGGCAACTCTGTCTGACACTAACGTGTACAATAATGAGATCTTAATTGGATTCATACAAAAATGCAATAATAATTTCCATAATTTTTATGATTATATTACAAGATAAAGTGTAGTTGTACTGGGCTGGGTCGAGTGCAAACGCTGTAGATCAGTGATTCAGAAAATGGGGTCTGGGAGTTCATTATCAAAGTTATAATATTTAGGGGTCCAAGCACCTAAGTCAGCTTAGATCTAATGTGTTCTGTCAGTGCAAAGTTCAGAAATAGAAAGCTCCCAAAATATTATTTGACAAATTGAAATTCATGATATAAATCCACACTGAAGGGGGGTCCATAGAATTTGTTTTACAGTTAAAGGGGTCAACAAAAAGTTTAAGAACCACTGCTGTAGATCATCTAAAACATGAACATACATTGTTGTGAAGGACATTTTACCCATGGTTCTTGGAAAGCTCTTCTGGTAAGAGAGTGTATAGTTCATTTAGTTGATTTTGAGCTGCTTCCATTGGTTATAAATACATAATGTATGTTTAATTAAATCTTGGAAATTGCACTGACTTTCAGAAGTATAAAAAAATGTTCTGTTACAGTTTTATTGCCATGGACCAAACAAAATAATACAGAATAGCAATTAAATGAGGAACACTAAATCTTTGTGGAACTTGTTCATGGTCAGATCCTAACGAGACAATAAATGAGCTCTTTATCAAATACTTGGAGGCTAAAGCTTCTAGGCCTGAAGATAAAAGATTCATATACAGTGCTAGTATTAACGTTTAAAATATAAATGTGAGGTCTGCTACAAATCCCTAATTAGAGTGATAAAGATTTTGGTCTTTTCCGATTAGATCTAGATCGTTCCAATAAAATAGTCATTTCTGACATTTCTCAGTTCTCTAGGACAGATAGATAAATCTTACTTGGTTAGATTTTCAGATCGTAGCATAATGAACATCATTTAAACAGAAACTTTTAAACAGAAAGGTTAAAATATACCCTGTTTTCCTGTACACTGTTTACAGCGGTGGGAAAGCAAACTTTCCATTTACTTGAAAAAATGATTTCACTTTGACTTTTTCCATGACTCTATGACCAAAAATTGCATTAAAAATATTAAAGGTGGATTTAAAATTTTGTTAACGTGGTATCACCTAACCAACTGATTTCATTAGAAGCATGCATATGCTGATTTTCTTGTTAGTGACATTAGCCTCATAGCTCCTCTGCAATCTTATTGGAAATGTAGACAATAAACATGTCTGGTTAAGCTGGAAATTGGGAAATAATTCATATTATTGAAATAATTCAACTCAATGCCATTTACTGTTCTTTTACCCCCTTTTTCACCTTGACTTGATTTCGTTTGCAGGTGCAGATGAAGCTCAGTTTTACACACTCCGTACTGCCAAAGCTTTGGCCATGACTGCACTGGATGTGATCTTCAGCCCCGGAGTGCTAGCCAAAGTCAAACAGGAGTTTAAAGAGGCCAAGCTCATAGAGGACAGAGGACTGAGACTGCAACAGGTGAAACATGGGGAAGCGGAGACTAACAAGAAATATGAAACCGCCACAGTCCAGACTGCTTAAAGGCCTAATACTTATAGCTTTTGCAAACTTTAGCACTCTGTCCTTTTATGCTGTATCCTGCAGTTTCTTTGGTCTCTGTCCTGTAGCTTGCAGGAAATGAGGTGAACAACCATCACTATAGGTACAGTGGCTTATAGGTAACAATTTAAAACCCCAAACTGTTTTTTTTCCCCCTGGGGCAGTTCAAATTGCCACATTATTTTGAGTGTGACATATTTTTCCAGAGAATGTTCCCAAAATCCTAAACACAGTATGTATGTGTCAAGATACGATCTCAAAAGTGACAGAAAGAAAACGAATGGCTACACAGTATCACATATACTGAATTCCAACTTTATCAAAATATTTTAATTAGTGATGACAAATTCATAAATATTCATGCTCTGTATCACTGTATCTTTTAGATTTACGTAGTGAAAATCAATAATAATAAAAAAAAATTCATCATCTTATCATATATAGACTTATGCCTATTTATTTATCACACATCATTATCCAAAGCGAATGACAAGTGAGCCGACACTGATACAAGGATGTATCAAGTCAAGTGAAGTCAAGTTGAGCTTTATTGTCATTCTGCTACACGTGCGGACATATAGTGGAACGAAATGTCGTGTCTCGCAGGACCACGGTGCTACATACAAGCTAAACATAAATATGAACATATGATGTATGATGAAGCGGATGAGAGAAACAAACATGGCTGGTGTATTTTCGACCTCTTGTGTATTAGCACACAGACTTTGTAAAATGTGTTTTATTTATGCATTAAATATTCAGTACAAACCTGAAGGTGGGGTATATAAGCAAAATGGCTACAAGGTAGGTTCAAAATGAATTAAAAAAGAAATAAATTACATTTCTGTATGGATAAATAATGAGTGTAATTAATGTTTTTATAATAATAATAATTCATTATTTAATAATAATAATAATAATAATAATTATTATTTTTTTTATTTAATAATAATAATAATTATTATTTAATAATAATAATAATAATAATAATTATTATTATTATTATTATTATTATTATTATTATTATTATTTTGATATTAAACCTGAAGGTGGGGTATATAAGCAAAATGGGAAGAAGGTAGGTACAAAAGTAATTTTAAAAAATCTAATTACATTTCTGTATGAATAAATAATGAGTGTAATTAATACAAATTTTTATTTATTTATTTATTTAATGAAATACATTTTGTTTGAAATGTTTTTATAATAATAATAACAATAATAATAATAATTATTATTATTATTATTATTATTATTATTATTATTATTATTTAATGTACCTATATAAACCTTCGATAAGCCTTATAAGGAAAAAAATAATAATAAATTAGCTGGCATGCTGTCTTCATTTCTGTGATAAAGGTGTGCATGGAAACTTACTGGGTTCATTTTTATTACAACAGACAGAAACTGTAACTTCGAAAAGAGTCGACTCATTTGTGAGTGACACATCACTAAAACACAAGTAATTTCTATATACACGTTAACAATTCACGCTGTCTTCATTTCTCTATCACAGGTGTGCGTAAATGAACACTCACTGCTGTACATTTTTATTCAAACCGACACAGAAAACTATACCTTCGACAAGAGTCGAAAAGAGTCGACTCATTTGTGAGTGACTTTTAACTAAAACCTAACCAATACATATGAACGATTCACGCTGTCTTCACTTCTGTAACAAAGGTGTGCATAAATGGACACTTATCCTGGTGCATTTTTATTAGAACACACACTGAAAACTATAATTTCGGAAAGAGTCGAAAAGAGTCGACTCACTTGTGAGTGACACATCACTAAATCTCTTTCTGCTTAAACAAATCGACTCACCTGCCTTTCATACTGACACGCAATAGTCGTTGCTAGGCAACCCGGTGATTAGGGGACAATGGAATAACGGAATGCTAACGCTGTAGTATTTTCAGAAAGACACTCAGAGTGTCACAAACTCGCAAACTTTTAACTCAACTGTTGCAAAACTCAGCGATTTTTATTGCGTTATACAGGTAAACTACCAATTCAGCCAAATTTTCTACATTCGTCTTTTCGGCGTTAGTAATTTTTAACCTTTATGACGTGCTCGAAAAAATACAGCAGCTTTCGCGATCTTTCTAGACCACACCCACATCAGCCGCACTGCTGTCCTCTTAAATAGCTTCAGTTCGTTTAAAAACATGTAATTATTTCCATTAACGATACATATAGCTTCAATTAATTAGTTAATTAATTAATTAATTGGTTGATTGATTGATTGATTGATTGAAAGGACCCTTTTGGATTTCCACTGTTTAAAGAATCGATTCCCTGATTCCAGGCTTTACGGAATAGAGAGTCGACTCCAAAGCTTCGGAGTCGACTCCACACAGTGACGTTGTAGTTTGCCTGTTATAGGCCAAGTTAGCAATTTATGTGCTTAACTACTGTTTGGCTGAACCTATGATACATGCTACTAGTACTTTTTTTTTGTTAATTGACTGATGGTAGCCTGTCTTGGTCTCTAGACAGTAGTGCCGTTGATCCACTGGCCATTTTCATGAAAGACACGTTCTGGAAACAAGTTATGCCACTGAAATGCGCGATCTGGTGCCAAAAAGACAAAAACATTGCTCACTGAACAGCGACTACATCAGATCAGTGGGTTCTTATTACGCTCAAATTATTGCTTTGCCACAGAAAGTTTTTCTCTTGGACAGAGGCGTAATTGAAGAAGTACTTGCCAACTTATCCTAGACGTAAAGCCACAAGCACCTGCCTCTGTCCTTAACCACATGCTGTGCTTGTCCCCAAGGCTACCCAAGGTCTTGTAATTCTGCTGATTTGTCAGAGACAACTAATGTTTTCCTCTTCTCATTTCAGACTGCTTACCAATGACTGAAGAATATAAAGTGGAACCTCACCACATTTTCGGTTTGCGCCAGGAAGTGAGAAACAACTTGCTCTTCTTGGACGACCAAACCATCATTTTCCCGAGTGGAAATCACTGTGTGCGCTACCACATCCTCCAGCGATGGAACAAATTCATTCCAGGTAAGCCTTCTGAGAGCTTCACCTCCTGCACGACCATTTTAAAAACATACCTAAGCTTTCAGCCAAAAACAGATACTACACAGATACATTTTCCTTCCCCAAAGTACATTAAGATTGTATTGTAATGCTTATTGGTTCTTAACTTTTATTTTCTGAATATGAGATATTTGCTTTCTAACTGCTTCCAGCCTTATTTGTATTGTTTAAGCTCCTTTAAATCACCCCAGCTGTATTCTAACACTCAAATGTTACCCCACAGCTGCAAAGGGAAGCAAAGGCATCCAGGCGCTGGCTATAAGCCCCAACCGGCGCTACCTGGCTGTGTCGGAGCGCAGAGAACGGGGCACAATCACCATCTATGATCTTCAGAACCGGCAGTGCCGCAAGAGACGGGTTCTGACAGGTGGTGGGATCGGCGTGCAGGAGTTCGTCTGCATGGCTTTTTCTTCTGACTCCAAGTACCTGCTGGGCCAGTCTGGAGGACCCGAATGGACCCTCTTCTACTGGGAATGGGAGAAGAATCAGGTCATTGCGATGGAAAAGACCACAAGGATCGACCGTGTCAGTCAGGTAAAAATTCTGAATGTCTTGTGGTTGTAGGTAAAGGCATGTGGACTTTGTAACCCCGGAACCATTTCTTGAATAGACCAAACAGCGTGCTTTTGAATGTATACTGAAATATCCCCTTTTTGTGGCGTTAGGCACAATATCAGTTTCACAGCTGTGTTTTAAGTGAAAGTGTGTATACTGAGTGTTCCTGTTTCTCAATCCCAGGTCAGCTTTAACCCCAAGGACAACACACAGATCTGTGTGACTGGAAAAGGAGTCTTCAAGATCTTCAAACTGGAGAACGAAACCCTGAATCGGACCACCTTGTTTAAAATGGACGTAGAGAACATCCTGTGCCACGCATGGATGTCTGAGGACTGCATCGTCGCAGGGACGGAAACGGGAAGACTGCTACTGCTGATGCTGAAGTCCGGAGACATGCACAGGCTGGGGATGCCATGTGAGAGGTAGAGAACCTCTCCAACACCCTCTTGCTTGTTCTGATGATCTATTTGAACATTACAATAAGGTACAATATCAATTTTTTAATGGATTTTTCCCAATTTCCTGTGTCTTACATTCTCTCCCTCCACAGGCAAACGGAGGAAAGGGACTCGGATGTGATCACTTCGTCTCCGACCGAACTGCCGCGTGTCACTGCCATCACGCGGTACTCTACAGGCTTTGCCTGTTCAGCCGGACCGGGTCTAATTTGCCTCTATGAGGAAACGAAGGAGAAGGACAGCTACAGGAAGACCGCAGAAATAAGAGTGAGCGCATTCATATTTAATTTTTGGTAGAAGTTTTTATGCAAGGCAGCTGAGCAAGTTTATGGTTAAGGGTCTTAACCTTAAGGATTGATATTCTGACATGTGTAGTTTGCAACTGAGCATGAACGTAAATAAGCACTAAGAACTGTTTTCCCCCGATCTGCAGATTCCTCAGGACCCGTTCCGTCAGTCGAGTCAGGCCGAGCGGCAGGAGATTACCTCCGTGTGCATGAGTCCATCAGAGGAGACGCTGGCCATCAGCACAGACCAAGGCCAAATCTACCACATCAACCTCGCCGTATCTGAGATTAGCAAGGTAACAGCAACATGGGGTTTAATGAGTATACAGTAATAAAGTTAGCCATTTGTACCATGCTATACTAGTATAAAAAGACCTACTGACATTCGCTTCTCCATTGCTTCTTTTTCCAGAGTAAGCAGGCCAACTTCGAGTTCCTGTTTCACTCTCTTCACTCGGGGAGCATCACCGGTCTGTCAGTCTGCTCATCCAAACCCCTGATCGCCACCTGCTCGAAGGACAACTCCATGCGCATCTGGAACTACAAGACCAGGTAGGAGCTGTGAAAGTTTTTTATTCACATAGCACCTTTCTCAAACTCAAGGTCACCTAACAAAAGCCAACAATAATCATCGTAGATGCTAGCATGTAATGTAAGTACCAGATATGGAGTGGTTGTAAAGACATTGATGCTGTCTCCATGAACTGTGCAAGGTATCTTATATTTTGACCAGGCATTGTATAACTGGTACTCAGTGTGCCCGTTCCAAAGCAATCATAGCATTATCATTCTGACCGTATGGACACGTCATGTTTTTTTTCTCTGCAGTTCTCTGGAGCTGTATAAGGAGTTCCCCGAAGAGCCGTACTGCGTGTCATTGCACCCGAACGGCCTTTCCATCCTGGTTGGCTTCTTCAATAAACTCTGCCTCATGAACCTGTTAGTGGACGCATTCCGCACTGTCCAGGAGTTCGCTATAGGCACCTGCAACGTGGTGAGTCCTCACTGACGTGACCTTAGTATTATACATTGGAGAGCTGTTTTGAGATATGGGACATTAGTGAGTAAAATAAAGCATGTGTGTGTCCATAGTGTGCGTTCAACCATGATGGCAACATGTTCGCCGCCGTCAGCAGCAACGTGATTCACATCTACAACATCAGAACACACAAAAAAGTGGACCTTAAGGGCCACCTTAAGAAGGTCAGTATATTTCACTACAGCAGGGTCCGTGTGCAGAAGGTGTGTCCTTAAGTTCATACATGGAAATGTGGTTGTGTCTCTGGATCCTGTTATACAAAACAAATATTATGTGTGTATGTATTTTCATATCATATTTCATATCATATAATGTGTATTAAATATCCATAACCCATCAAATACCCTGTTCGGACCCTTCAGGTGCTGTCGGTGAAGTGGAGCGAAGATGACCGTCGCCTGGTGTCGTGTGGAATGGACGGTGCCGTATACGTGTGGAACGTTCTGACCAGCGCCCGCGAGGCTGACAACGTACAGAGATCCTGTATCTACACAGATGCGACGTTCTCGCCCAGCACTGGGACCATCCTTGCTGTAGGCAGTGATTTCAAACTGAAGGAGTTCCGAGATGAACAGGCAAGTCCAAAAATAAATAAATAAATCATACGATTGTTTTGTGGATAAAGTTACAGTCCCAGCAGCTCAGCTTCACAACATATAATGAACAAGGGTTTTAATCCAAACACTCACTGCAAGATTCGAGCTTCAAGTTTTTAAACCACATGTTGTGCAGAAACACATGAAGCATGCACTGTATTTTCTGTGTGAAAAGACATCTTCTTGTGCCCTGTAGCAGGTGTGGCATTTTGTACAAAGTAATACAGATATGCTTTTAATTTTCACAGGCTAATTTACCTCCATCGTATAGTCAACCTGGCTGATAGATACTTCTGTGTATTTAAGTGTGTGCTGTTTTTACACTGTGATCCTGAAGTTGACCCATCCAAGTGCGCGCGCACACACACACACACACACACACACACACACACACACACACACACACACACACACCTGGAACAGTGGGCAGCCTTTTCTGCTGCGGTGCCCGGGGAGCAGTTGGGCTTTCGGTGCCTTGCTCAAGGGTCTCACCTCAGTCGTGGTATTGAGGGTGGAAGAGAGCGCTGGTCATTCACTCCCCCCCACCTACAATCCCTGCCGGACATGAGACTCGAACCCACGACCTTCAGGTTCACCTTCAGGTTACAAGTCCGACTCTCTAACCATTAGGCCACGACTGCCCCCCTATTTTGTTCCCCTGTATATATGTATATGAACAGAATGACAAGGTTTATTTAATTTGTATTCGTTTTTGTTTTTATTTAGATCCTAAGGGAACTGGTCTCAGATGGTGTTGCATACACAGCCATCTCCATGACTTGTTCTGGCCAAGCGGTCTTCATTGGAACCTCTGCTGGTACTGTCAGGGTCATGGAGTACCCCTTACTAAAGGGGAAACTCTGGACAGAGTATCAGGCCCATTCTGGTCCCATCACCAAAGTACGTGTGTGCTCTTTTGAGTTCTGTTGTTCTAATTATTCTGTTATTTCCTTGGCTGTGTGCGCTTCCCCCTGGCTGAATGATTTATATATATATCTAATGATGGTTATATCTGTTCTTGTTGCTTTTAATGAACTTTTCCTGTCTCTCAAAT
>CM041004.1:6118485-6146603 GCA_022985145.1 Pangasius djambal
TATAATTTAACACAGAGTTTAGGTTTTAAGTTTCAGTCTATCTAATGAACCATGAACATGGGGTTTTGTTGAATTCTCTAGACTACTCCTTGCACTAAAATGGTTTATGCACTACAATAGTACGCAATTTTAAAAGCATGTCTAATTTTGTTTCCCAGAACAGGGCCATGTAGAAACGCTTACTGTGGAATATGAAAAGCACTATGAGCTGGAGCAGAGAATGAAGGCCATGCAGAAGGACTGTGAAGAGAAACTTCACCAGCAAGAGGAAAGCCATCTCCATGCCATGGAGGAGATGAAACAGTCCTATGAGGCCAAGCTGCAGGAGGTAAGGAAGTCCTACTGATCTGGCTCTGCTCCAGACCATGTGCCTGATCATTATTCTTATCTGTATCTAGTCATCTTAATCTGTGTCTTACTCTGTGTCTTGTTTTTTTATAGTACGTATTGTCCTGGATGTCTCGGTTCTAAATCTTTCAACTGGTTTTTTAGTGCCGGTCCCCCTAGTTCCTTATTCTTACTAGTTTTTCTGGTATTAACAATTTTTTGGCCCAGTTTGACACACAGTGCACTAGATAGGGTGCCTACACTAAGGGAAGCTGAGGCACAGTAACCATTAATATTTATGGTATAGTTGACATTATTGTACCCCAGTAAAAGTTTACTATTATACTTTATGCATGCATAGACTAGTTCTTTTTTTTCCATGAAATCCACTATATAGGGAATAGGGGTCCATTTTGCATCTTCTTCTCCATCTTCACTCTACAGCAACAGGCCAAAGTCCAACAGGGCAAGAAGAAGTCTGGGGAGACTCAGAGGAAGAGAATGAAGGAGAATGTTGAGTGTGAGCTCGATGATCTCTGCCTCAAATACGAAGAGGACCTCCAGGAGGTGGAGGAGATCAACAGCAACCTTAAATATGAAATGGATCTCGTAGAGAAGCAGGTGTGTGGCTTGAGATTTGTAATATGCATCTGGCTGTAATTATTCTGCATTTTGCATACACAGTTTTCAGGGCGGTAGTGCAGTAAAGTCTACACCTAGGGCTGTAAAAAGCCTCTTTGAAACCAGTGTAGCTTTTTAAACCAGCTGCATGTGGAAAAAATAGTGAACAATTGACCAAAAAAATCCATGTCAGCACCACCACTGTCAGTCACAGTATGATTGGACACAGGCTGAGAGTTTCATTAATATGTGCATATGCTTGCTGGAAGCTGTTGCAGTTCAGTAAATTGAAAAAAGAGTTACGGGATCGGGACCTGAGCATCCGTAAGCTAAAGGAGGACCTGAAGAACATGCAGGACCAACATAAGGATGCAGTAAACAAAATCAAGGAACTGACGAAGGAAAAGGAGGAGCAAAAGAAGACCACCTGTATACAGGTGAGACTCATACTGAAGTCTAAGACTCATACAAGTGCTTTGTGGCAAACATTCAATTATTCGCTTACTTCATTGTAGGAGTGAGAACATGGTTCTTTAAAAAAAAAAAAAAAAAATCTTTGATTGATCTTTTATAGTAGAAAAAGAAGTGGGTCTCTTCTGTCTCTGCAGAAAACCCAAATCTCAGCATTGCTTAAAAAGCTCGAGAGGTTCAACAAGGGATATGAATACGACTGTGTCGCGCTGCAAAGCCAGCTGAAACAGCTGAGGCAAGAACGAGATAAACTGAAGAAAATCGTTCAACAAAAGGAAATCAAGCAACTGCAGAAAAGGATTGAAGAGAACAAAACAATCATCAAAGAGGTGAGGTGTTTAACTGTATACTATTATTATTATTATTATTATTATTATTGACTAGCTGATCAGAGGATGTTTTTATTTTAGCTCGAGACTGAGGTGGTGAGGAACAACAGAAAGAACAAGGAGATCGTTGAGGACCTGAAGAAGAGGCTGACAGTAAAGGACCAAGAGCTGTGCAATGAGAGGAACAGGGTTTGTTTTTACCACAGCAAGCTTTGTTTATGATTTAATAATAATTTCTTAGGTCATTTCTTAGCGCTCGTAGAATGCTTTCAGGAGTGTTTGTAACGTGGTGAGTGGTGCTCATTGCTTCACAGAGACAGTTTGAAAAGTAATACACGCAACCAGTGGCAAATATACAGGACTTGCAAACTAGGAGCTGAGTCCTGAAGAGGGGAAAATGAAGTTTCTTATTCCAAGTTACCTTACAAAACAGTTCCTATTTCATTGTGCTATTCCAGTGCCAGGATTCAGCATGGAGTTATTACTCATATTACTGGCGATACGTATTACACTTTAAGCACCAGTGCCATTGTTTGTGATGTCTTTGTTTCTTCAGGTCAGGAAGGAGAAGACTCTGGTGGAAAGGATGAAGGCCGACATCCAAAAGGGCTCCAACTTCCTTCGGCAGCCGAAGATGCTGAATGATTACTTCATGAAACTCCACAAATGCTACATCCAGAAAGCAGATGTAAGTTCAATCCACATATACACAAATATACACGTCCATACACACACAGGCCAGCACACTTATACCTGACTGAGTGTGATGACTGCGCAAGGCGACACACGGGATAGATGCTGAGATCATGCTAGAGCACACCAGGCAGAAGGGGTACGTGCAGAAGCGGTTGAACGTTCAGAAGAAACAACACGCCATGGAGATCAATAACCAGCAGGCAGTTTGCACCAAGATCATGAAGGTACGCAGGATTCATCATTACAGGTTTATGATACAGAAACTGCATTCCTAATAGCATCAGGAATACTATACAAGATTTTAGGGGACTATAAGAAAAACATTACCATCGTCTGAGGAAAAGATGGAGGAAGACAGTTAGATCTTTGTCCTGTATATCATCAACCAAACTTTGCAGTCGATAGGCAGCCAGTGTAAACTGAATAAAATTGGTATAATGTGATCAGACTTTACATAAGAACACAAGCTGCATTACTGCAAACAATTACATCTTAGGAAATGAAGATGTCGAATATAGTCAAATGTCCTATAATTAGATTATAAATAGATAGATAACTGAATATTATTACATTACCATAAACCAAATATTAGATTATTAATCCTATTTCTAGGATTTCTGCCAATAGAACAAGTCTTTTTCAAGCTTTCAAGGTTACAATTAATAAAGCATGTCTAGAAATAGGTTTAATAATCTTATATTTGGTTTATTGTAATCTTATACTAGGAAATACTAGCTACATTTGCCTATATTCAGGATATTTTCACTTGTTAAGATAAGGGACGTTGATAAGTCATTTTTCACAGTGATTCTGAATTAGCTGAAGCTTAATTAAACCAACAAAGGGCATCCAGCTAGCAACACAATTAATGCTAACGCAGCCATCAGGTAATGCACTAAGGTCCTAAGGTCTAAGTGAAGCTTTGGATTCACAGAACATTCAGGCTCTAAGGTCAACTTAGTGAACTTATCTGTCTAAAATCAGTAGATCAGCCTTATCAGGAATTAGGAGAAGGAAGTTTTAGTCATCCATGCTTTAAAGTCTGTAAGAATTTGGGACCACCAACCTGTAACAAGAAAGTGATTGTAGTTGTTCCTTTCCCTCTATCCATTATTAGCACTCTGACCAGTCATACTTTCGCCTACCAGCAGGATGATCCATCCCAAGGCAGGCGAAGAGTTTCTCAAAACGTTGCGTGAACAAAACCTTAGCCAATAAATAAACAGAATTGGATACTGAACGCTCATAGCTTCAGTGTGAATACACTCACATAAGTGTATTTGCGTATGTGTGTAGGCGAGTACCATGATGGCTAAAGAGCTTAGCCAAGAGAGAACAAAGAACTACAAGATGCAGATGATCCTTGATAAGAAGAATACCCCAACTGGTGAATGTAAGTAAAATAAAGAAAGACAAATATCTGGTATTATTCACATTTTTATCATTGTGGGGAATAGCTTTGGGGGAAATGCCTTTAGTCATTCAGCATGTGGAGTTGTATTAAAATATACAAACAGTTAAAACGCCTCAGAAGAGGACAGTATTTTAATTTTTAAATTTCAATTTTATTAGAACTTCATGCTCAATGAGTTACAGTCATCTTTGAAATCATGTACAGTGAGGTACAGCATTCTGGACATGGACATGGCTAAAATTTCTTCACCCGGTTTAAAACACTCAAAAAAGCATACATCATTTCAGCAGCGGTTTCCTCGGAGGAGTCACTGAAGGAATCTCTACAAGACTCTGTACGCACGATCAAGCTACATAGCACAGAAATCCAGAGGCTAAAGACGGATATCGTGGATAAAGGACAAGGCCCAGCTGCATGTCGGACTTCCTCAGGCGCTTTACAGCTTCCACGCATGAACAAGAATTAGAACACCAGATGATCGCCGGGGACGTGTCGAATACTCAGATATCCTCTGGTGTGCGGGCGCGGGCACGCCGAGAGCGTAAAGCTGCTTCTTTTCAGGAATCTACTCACCGAGTGCCCATTAGGTCCATCCTTGTGCTCCCTGGTGAAGCTACCTGGGTAGGGGGTTAATTCTGGGACAGGTGTGTGTGTGTGTGTGTGTGGTTGGACAGCTTGGACCCTGAGTGATCAGGAGTGCTCCACTAAAGGGTGTGAGCTGGTGGTGTCTGTACACCTAGAGTGAATGGCGTAGCCAGTTATATAGCCAATGGGGGGAAAAATAGCAGGTGGTGAGTGAGTGCCTTCTTTTGAGATGGAGGATGGACAGACTTTGTATCTTTGTTGGAGAAATCAGCGTTAGAGGATATCCAGGTGTTTGACACCACCCCTGGCTGTCAGGTGTTAAATTAAATAGACAAGTCAATAAATAAATAAATAAATAGTGACAGTGAATAATAAATTGTCTAACAATATATAGTTGTTTTTTTTTATTATTATTTCATTGTTAGACTGTGACTTTTTATTTTTTTATTAATAATTTTAAAAAATATGTATTTTTAAGCATAATTTGTAATAAATTTTGTATTCAGTTACACATAAAAAAAATTTTACTTCCAGTCAGCCGCTGATCACATGACAGTCACGTTCTGAACAGTAAACTCTGGATTAGTGTGTATTTTTAAGGTTAAGCATCCGAGGGCAGTGAAGAACAAGCTTTTGCTTCATAAATTATAGTGTGCTGTCCCAGAGTGGCTGAAAGAAACTTACGCAAAACAAAAAGATGTTATGTTCAGTAATTAAGTCATGAATAACTTGTAGCTTCAACCCAAACTGTTAGTCGTGCACTATATGGGGACCACTTATAGGGAGCATGAAGGAGAAGGAATGAGAGAAACAGGTTTCAGGCTTAATCAGTGTCGAAGAAGAGAAACAGGATGCATCTTGCAGCAATACTTTTGGTCTAAGGCATATATAATATACACTGTAAGGCCAAAAGGATGTGGACACCTGACCATCACACAAACCCACACACACACACACATCAGATTCTTCTCCAAACTGTAGCCACAAAGATGGAAGCACAAAATTGTATAGAATGTGTCTGTATGCTGCAGCATTACAATTTCACTTCACTGGAGCTAAGAGGCCCAAACCTGTTCCAGCATGACGATGCCCCTGTGCACAAAGCGAGACATGAAGACATGGTGTGTGAAGGTTGGAGTGGAAGAACTCGAGTGTCCTGCACAGAGCCCTGACCTCAACCCCACTGAACACCTTTGGGATGAACTGGAACACCGACTGCACCCCAGACCTCCTCACCAACATCAGCGCCTGAGCTCACTAATGCTCTTGTAGCTGAATGAACACAAATCCCCACAGCCGCGCTCCAACATCTAGTGGAAAGCCTTCCCAGAAGAGTGGAGCTTATTATAACAGTAAAGGGTCCTTGGAATGGGATGTTCAACAAGCACATATGAGTGTTATGGTCATGTGTCCACAATCTTTTGGCAATATAGTGTACATATAATTAAGGAATATTCAGTGTGCTTTTATATGTTTATTTTGTATAGGCCTATATTTTAATTAAATATCTGAATGAATCTGTTATTGAAAGTGTAATCAAGTAGCTTATGTTTACAATACCTTGTCCATTCTTCAAATAATACAATTTAGTTTGTTTTTCTACACAAAATAAAATTATACTCTGTCCTGTAACATTCTTTGATGCAAATAAATCCTGAGAAATGAAAAGTGTTTCTTCCACTGTACATTGTATGAATGACTGTATTGAAAAACCTATGATGAAAACCTTTTAATGATCAAATATGCCCATACATATGATATATACACACATGTCTAAAGGGTTTTATTTACAGTAACCATTCTGGCAAAAATTATATGATGGTTCCTTGGGCGTGTTTCGTAATAAGTATTAGGAGTTAGCAGAAAATGTTGAAATAATGCTTTCTATTTCACTGCAAAATGCCTTAAAAGCTCATTAGTCAGTGTATAACGCTGCCCCAACCACAGGAAATGAGTAGGTTGAGCAGAACTGTCATGACCTGAAGAGTAGTGAAAGTGAGGGCTGAACTCAATGGCCAGTGCAGAACGTACCAATCCAACACCCCCGAACTGCTCAGGAGCAGGATGGTACACTCTACCACTGTCTGGATGCATGAACAAGGAATGAGGTTGGAAAGGAAAGGTCAGTTTAGTCCCACCTCCACAGTAGGACAGATGTGCCCCCTGCCCCGTGTCAGACAACAAATGAGTAAATACAACTGGCTGATCATCACAACGTAGGAAGTTCCTCTCGCGTCCACACAATGAAAGGAAGGGGAAGTGCTGCTGGTAGCGGCCACTTCGATTGACTTTCAAATGCTTAAAAAAGAAAACCAGAAATTGCTGATCTGGAAGGAGTAACAGAGGAGAAAAAAATTAGACATTTCAATGATACAAATATACCAACAACAATTTCCAACCCTTACTTCCTGGTGTCTCTCCGACAAATCTAAATATAGACGTCACTTTAGTCACTGTTTCAATGGAAACCTCAGACGTAAGGAAACGATAACTGTTCACAAAGTTAAAGCTGCCCATCGAGCTGTACCAGTCAAAGGTTTGGATTCAGATATTGTTTTATCTTGAAGACATTTTGTTCTAAAGGCTTGAGTTTAAGTGCTCAGAGTTTGTTTCCAATCAAATATAAACAGTGAAGTTGCTAGAAATGAACTGGGTTCACACCACCTAAACCCAGTCAAAAAAGCATGGATCTACTTGAACCAGAAAAAAAAGATAAATAAAAAAAGTGGGGAATTGACTTTGAAGACTGTTGAAAGAATGCCAGGCGTGTTTAAAGAGGTCATTAAGGCAGTTACTAAATCATAAGAATCTCAAATGTAACAAACATTTTGATGTCTTTATTATTATTAAATACTGCAGAAAAAAGTTAAATTAGGGAAAGATGAGTAGGTGAGAGCAAATGTTTGACTGGCAATGTAATTAATGGATGGCATGTAAATCATACACAAACTAAGTTGTATATAAATCATAAGCTAACCTCTATTTAAAGGTGAGGTTTGCTCTCCAACAGTTAAACAAGTGGTGATGAATAAGATTTGATTTTTTTTTTCCACTCATTGAGCCCTTCGCTGATTCCTGTGCATGTACACAAACCTCCGCCCCAGAATCTATGGTGGATTAGCATTAAAGATTAGCATGCTAACTAGAGTTAGCATTAGCAAGGACTACCATGACATCACTTTCAAGCGCACTCGGACATTCATGTTATGACTGTATAAACATGCAAAATTTATTGCTAATTTTTTATCCAGGTGATGTTTTTTGCTGGTTGATAGACTGGGACGTTGGGGGCGGGGTCTATAAAATGACTGACAAGAGGCCCATCCAAACACAAACAAGCTTTCCGGACCTGAACGCAGTTTTCCAAATGGGAATTTCCAGCCATGTAATACACTTAAAAACTAACTTTATCATGTTCTACATGTTTTTCCACGTTATTTGTGCTAGTAAGAAATTTTTTTTTAAAATATTTTTTGACTACTGCAAAAAGCGCAATAGTCAAATTATAGTCAATAGTCAATAGTAATAATTATATTAGTAATAATTATAGTCAATAGTCAAAGTGGAATAGTCAAAAAATATATTTATTTTTAAAATATATTTAAAAAATAATTAAAAAATAAAATATATATATACATATAAACATAAAAAAGGTGCAATAGTCAAAAAACATTAAAAAAATATATTTAAAAAATAAAATATAAATGATATAAATATATATTTATATATAAACATAAATATAAATATAATATATATAAAGATATTAAAAAATATTTTTAAAAAAGTGATCTGAGTGGCTCTGTTAGGGCTGAGGCTCACATACCTTTAAAACAAGTGACAAAGTTCTTCACCTTGGTATCATCCAAGAAGAGCTAGTGATAAAATACAAGGACATGTTAAAGTTGTAAGTATTTATTTGTGACATGAACAAGGCCCTGTTCTATTCGGGGGAAGACTCCATGCGCCATACAGGCTGTGTACCTGTCCTTGATGATCAAGATAGTAGAAGTATTCACGAATGCGCGGCTCAGGACTCTGACCCTGTGTGTACGTGCTCTGTCCTCTCCAAAACACAGCCGGTGTCCTGGCCCGCATCGCGCTTCTCCAAAAACACAGCCTGGTTAGAGTCATAGCGACACGCACAGAGCTTGGCTTACAGCTTACGGCTTAGATTGGATAATTATAACCAGCTCATTATAACCATGCGTCATGGACTGTTATAAGCAAAGCGACAAAATAACAAAACCGGGGAATGTTTTTTTGAGCGGCGCGGTCCGACTTTTAGAAAAGTCCGGCGGAATATGAAGACGCCGCGCATTAGTTCCACCAGCCAACACGTCCTGCGGGGTCCATTAAAGCACAACAGATCATCATAAGTGATAAAGATAAACATTGTGTTTGGTGCTAAAATCAAAAGGGTTTCATTTATCCAACATGGTTAGAGATGGCTGGTATTCAGTAAGGTAACACTAGATGGCGCTGTCTGCTTCTTTACAGTCAGCTAACAGGTCTTGCCAAGGGTTGAACAAGGCGATTGTTTTGTTCTTCAGGTTTAAATGCGACATGACAGCGCTCTGGAAATGTAGCCTACACACACAGTACTCGAGACTGATCACACAGAATCTAGACTATAGGGTGAATTCTGATGCACTGTATGAACAAAGGTTTGAGGACACATGACCATAACAATCATATGTGCTTGTTGAACATCTCATTCCAGATTTTCACCTCCCTTTGCCTCCACTCTTCTGGGAAGGCTTTCTACTAGATGTTGGAGCATGGCTGTGGGGATTTGTGTTCATTCAGCCACAAGAGCATTAGTGAGATCAGGCACTGATGTCTGGGGTGCAGTCGGTGTTCCAGTTCATCCCAAAGGTGCTCAGTGAGGTTGAGGTCAGGGCTCTGTGCAGGACACCAGAGTTCTTCCACTCCAACCTTAACACACCATGTCTTCATGGAGCTCAGGGGAATTGTCATGCTGGAACAGGTTTGGGCCTCTTAGTTCCAGTTTGGGGAAATTTTAACACTACAGCATACAAAGACATCCTAGACAGTTGTGTTTTCCCAACTTTGTGGCAACAGTGTGGGGAAGAACCACATATGGATGTCAAGGACACATGTCCACATATTTCTGGCCATATAGTGTACTGTATATTGGGACAGTTTTTGAATTTCCATCTTGTCTAAGGTTTCTTGTCATTAATAAAACCAGTACATAACAATGTGTGAAATTGTCAAGGTGTTGCCTAGCTACATGCGAAGGAAAATAGAAAAAGAAGCATACCTTTTTGTCAAATCCGACTGAAAACCATTTTAATGGCATGTTTTTTACTCATTTGGGACACGTTTTCATTAGTTTAGGCCTGTCCTTTCATCCTGAATTACATGCTCAAAATGTTATTTATTTGGAGTGTACTTATTCATGGCATCAATAAATCTAATTTCAGTTCTGCAAATTCTTCATCACCATATTCTAATATTGTATGAACACAGTAGGATTGACTACATTACTAAGAGGCTGGCCTACATAACACTCTATAATTATTTTATTATTCTTACAGCGATAACAACAATAACGGGGTTATTTCTTTTCCAAATTCTTTTCCAAAATCTAAGTAAAATTTTATAATTAATTTCATGCAGTAGCGGCATAACGCAGAATAAAACATTGGGACCAATCTCTAAAACACAGTACACTAAGTAAAAATCTCTGCACACTATGTAGTAGGCCTAAGTAGTGTTCTATATTTCCCAGTCTACAATCTTGCAGAAGCAGCCGCAGTTCTTCTGGAGACTTTGACTGTCGACTCGCTTCTTATTTCTGCAGCGAAACCCAGCAGCCTTCATTATGTTTTTATCTGAAAAGTGTCTCTTATGTCATCTGCTGCTTTCTTTACTGACATACACACATTTTTCTGTAACATTTCATTTGTGCTGGAAAACTAATGTTTGGGAATCTAAAATGTTTTTGTACTGAATTAATAATGTAGAAGTCATACAATAAAAATCTATAACAAAGTTTGTAGTAAAAAAAAAGGGGGGGGGGGTGCCAAGACTTTTGCACAGCACTGTATGCCTTTAAAATGCATAAGCCTTCTCTTTGTAAAATGGGGCAGACCTCAGTGCAGACCTCACACTGTGGATACAAATAAATAAGGAATAAATAAAATAATAGGCCTTCACATTATGCAGGTCGTCTAGCTACGTTAACATTAGCCTAGAACCCAACACATCTCCTTTGGGTTAAGCAGCTAAAGCACAACGTCGCGTGATAAACTCATTCCACAAGGTGACTGTTATAAAATAGCACATTATACATTTGTGTGTGTTACAAGTGTAGTATATTTACATTCTGGTCCAAAATGGTCTAAGTCATGCACAAGTAATGAAATAAAGAAACGGCATGATAGAACTACATTCTGTCCATCTTACAGCTCACGCTTATCTAAAGGAGGTATGGAAAGACCAGAGAGACGTAGCAATCTGCAGCGATGTAGGTATAAACATAATAATAATAATAAATATAAATAAACAGCCTATAATGTTTTATAAAAGTAACCTTTTACAAAAAGATGCTTCGACAAAATAATTTATGTGAAAATCACATTTTGTCAATAACAAAATTCCAACTCTGCTCCATAAACATGCAACATTTCTTGTTGGGTTTTATTTGGAAGTGATGTTTTTGCTGGCTGATAGACTGAGATGACATGGGGATGGAGTAAAGGTATGTTATGTGTCTTTAAAATGACTGACAAGAGGCCCAATCAAACACAAACACGCTTTCCGGACCGGAAGGCAGTTTTCCAGGCGGGTTTTCTTGTGGCCAAGTCACACACGTGTGCTGAGGTCATGGCTTAAATTGTTATTTTTTATCATTTTCTCCATATTTTTCCACGTTATTTGTACTAGTAAGAAATTTTATAGAATGACTATTGCACCTTTAAATAAAATCCTCAGACTACAAGTCTACAAAATATAATAATAATAATAATAATAATAATAATAATAGTAATCATCATCATCATCATCATCATCGTGCTTAAAGGTCGGCGTTGCACTGGTGCCATGGCAACCCGCCGGCCATCCACCAGCCACAGGAGCGCAGGATGACGTCAGGTTGTCGGTGGTGACGGAGACGCGGGCGAGATACAGCGCGTGCTCCAGATCTCTGTACTGCGGTGACGGAGCCCCTGTAGCAGCACCATGACTGGCGTCCTGTGGATTACCTTCTCTGGATTATAACAGGCGAAAGGAAACGGAAGGGGACCATGGCGGAGAGGTAAACAGATCATGCCGCATTCTGCACGCGCTCATGCACGTTAGGGATTAAGGAGGCGAGGATAAGGACTGTGATAAGGGTGCTGATGCTTCTGTCGTTGTCTAGCAGTGTCATATTCATCCCTCCATCCCTCCCTCCCTCCATCCATCCATCCATCCCTCCCTCGATGCATGCATGCATCTTCATCTTACTGAGGGTCGCGGTGCATCAGGAACAGATGCCTACACCCTGGATGAGACGCGTCTCCACCGCAGCAGTGTCATCCTCATCATCAGGGCAGTAATTAAGTTAAGGCGGTGGGTGGGGATCAGACTATCACACCGCACATCACGCACCCGTTCCTTATAAACATGATGGTATCTCTCTCTCTCTCTCTCTCTCTCTCTCTCTCTCTCTCTCTGTCGCTCTCTCTGTCGATGTGCATCCTCCACACCCATAGCCACAGCTCAAGGATATCCGGACATGAGCTTCATTGTGCACTGGATAAAGATAATGGTCAAAACGTGGCCTCAATTTCAGCATTTGACCGTTTTACCGACTCACAGGGCACGCGCGCGCGCGAGAGAGAGAGCGAGACAGGGACAGAGACATGGACAGGGCAGCAGCAGATTCAGCGCGAGCACGCGCTTTCCCAGTTGGAGATGAAGACAACCTGCGGCACGCCATCACACAATCATACAATCATATAATCAGCGTCTCCAGAGATTCAGTGCTATTTATGTTATATCGAAAATATGAAATGGTTTAAACTGGTTGCGCTGGTCAGTCACCAGTCAGAGCTGTCGTTTTGATGCATGCAATGTGATCATTTAGAGATAATGTCAGTTGCATAGCATTGAATATGTGAGCTACCCCTTCCTTCTTTCCTTCCTTCCTTTCTTCCTTACTTCCTTCTTTACTTGTGTTTATGTAGTATGAATTACTCTTGGCCTTTGGTCACTGTGTTACTGCTACAGATAAGATACAGTATATTGGTTATGGAAAGCTCATATGCTGCACTGCAATCGTGCCAGTGGGCGGCTAACATCTGCTGAAGTTGAGCAGACCTTGGGTGTGTGTATGGATTTAAGCAGCTGCATGGGTGGATCAGTTTCCACATTTGCTGTGTGTCACCATAACATACCATATCATACTATACCATACCATACCGTACTGTACCAAACCATACCATACCGAACCAAACCGTATCATACCATACCATACTGTACTGTACCATACCATACCGTACCAAACCGTATCATTACCATATCATACTATACCATACCATACCGTACTGTACCAAACCATACCATACCGAACCAAACCAAACCGTATCATTACCCTACCATACTGTACTGTACCAAACCATACCATACCGAACCAATCCGTATCATACCATACCATACCATACTGTACCAAACCAAACTGTACCAAACCATATCATACCAAACCATACCGTACCATACCGTACCAAACCGTACTATACCGTACCAAACGATATCTTACCAAACCGTATCATACCAAACCATACCATACCGTACTGTACCGTACCAAACCGTATCATACCATACCATAAAGCCATAAGGAGGATTTTTTCTAGCTACAATGTAGCCTACCTGGGCCAAACTGCAAAGCTAATAAGGTATATGGATGCTCAGGTTTGAAAGAAAGGAGCCCTTTGCCGAACCATGCTTTCATGTGCCAACTTCTATTTGCAATGCATAAAAATGGCTTACAAGTGGCTTTAAATTTTTCACTGCATTTCTTTTATCGCCGTATTGTCTTTCGTTATCCAGTTCCATCCATTAAGGTGCATCAGCAGAGACGATAGCCTTTTAGGACGCAGTTTAGGAGGTTTGCCGATATTTCAACTTGGTATCTTCGGTATGTGCGTATGTATGGTTTATCTGCACATACATTGAATTTTTTATCATATTTTATCATACCCTTTGAATGGGTATTTGTTTCCGTTAAGAGGAGATGTCCGATTTGGTCCAACCACAGAAGCATCACTATGTAAGTCAAGCCTATTTCATAGACAGCTTCATTCCACTGAAGACTCTGTGATAAATAACAGGGGAACCGAGTAGTTTCACACAATATACGAGCAGAATTCTGATTCTTCCACCAGTGAGATTACTGATATCTATTGCTTAAATTATTTGCTTTAGTATTAAGAAAGAAAAACGATTGTCTGACAATTCTTATTTAAATATCCCATCAGCCCAGTTCCTCCCATGCTTCTTTTGTCTTTTCTTGTAACAATAGCTCAAGCATAGTTTGATGTTTAATTTGATCAGAATATGACATTTTCAGATTAATTAATATCTGGGTACCCAATGTGACTTTGCTTGTGAAATCTAATATATTGTAAATACAATAACACAAATAGACTGCACAACTCATCGACATTTAATATTAGAAATGACAAAATTTCTCATGAAGAATCTAAAGCTGTGGAATAACTCATAATAACCTTAGCTATGGATTTCTGCTTGCAGCAGTGTACACGGCAAGGATTTTAAGTCTGTTTGACACAATTCACCTAGCTCAAGGCACGTTGTAAAGACTGAAAGACAGAATAATTATAAAGAGTGATTTTGGCGACTTTCCAAAGCCTTGACTATCATTACAGATACAGTTATGGAGTGTATTAGCTCAGTTGTGTAGCAACATATGATCATATGATTAATATGTATTACTTAATATTAGTAAGGGCAATAATGATTAAATATTTCTAGAGATGTAATTCCTTTTGCATTGAGAAATGCCTATGGTTAAGTAATCCATGTAGCATTTGTTCGATACATATCTGTTTAAAAAAAAAAAAAGGAAAATGAAAAACAACTAGCTTTCTGAATTTATAGTTTTTTTCCCCTTTGCTATGAATTTACAAAAAAATCACAATAGACTCAGTATGTTACGTTTTAGAATATTGGCCTACATACCTACATATTGAATTTTAGGTTTTCATCTGTTTTTTACCTGGAACAAAGGACAACCTGCCATTTCTAGAAGGCTGTCATCGACTTGTCCTGTCCTTCTCAAGTTGTGGTTTTTGCAAAACCTGCACATGCTCATGGCTGAGCTTTTGTCTATTCCAATTTAATCCACATTGGCAGATATATCGGTGTCTGTAACTTCAGCACGTATTGTCTTTTTCCTGATGTATTTTAGCTATTTTCCTTGCGTCTTCCTTGTTCAAATCCTCACATCTCTCTCTGCTGGTGACCTTTGTGTATGTGGAGTTTAAAAAAAAAGGCATAGATTTTTTTTTAGATTTTCATTTTTCGTATTTCTCATATTCCTGTTAAGAAGTGAAAATGAGAAAAAGCTGAGAGGATTTGAATTCTTGTTTTGAATGGATGATACGTGGGCTCTGGGTGTGTAGATACCTGGTTTGCAGAACTTACTACAGCATATAATAAACCAGATCCAACAGACTCTTTTTTTTTTTTTTTTTTTAGTTATTACCAGGTGTATAGATGCTAATCTAACATGATGTCTTGTTGTACCATTCTATAGCTGAGCGTAGGAATTGGTAAGAATAGGATCCAGAGAGAAGATATGAAATATAAGAGGAAAACATAACCTGAGAGAAGGTGATCGCCCAGAGATAAAACCCTCATGTTTTACATTCTTTACATTTGCAGTCCTGTCACATAGACTGAGGACTATACAGGTTCAGTTATGTTGCTGTTGAAGCCAGCACCACTGGGATGAAAACTGATGGCTAGACTAAAGTGAGAAGGAGAGAAAACAAGAGCAGGGAAGTAGAGAGGACAGGAAAAACATGGAAGAGAAAGAGAGAGTGGTAGAGAGGTAGAGGAGGGGAGACACATGTAGACTGAGTGGACGGAGATAATGAAATCCTCATCATTTTCTGTGTTGATATATATATGTGTTTGTGGTTTCATGGATTCGTTTGTGTGTGTGTGTGTGTGTGTGTGTGTGAACATGTTTGCAGCGCTACAGACATAGTGTTTGAGGGTCATAGATTTGCACAGACCGTGGTTGCTAGGATACTGTTAAAAGGATGCCTTTATCTGGTGTGGTGAATTTCATTGGTGGCAATGAGTGGAAAGCTGGCCTGAGTCACAGGTCACACACTGATAGGGGGGTGAGTCATGTCTTTATTAACATACTCCTTTAGGATGAGGGCCGGCTGGCATTACATGCACATTTATCTATTTGTATGGGACAGCAAGAGCAAAATTTAAGCGCAATAATAGGCATAATAATGCTACCTCCTGTTCTCTTTGCAGAACAGGCAGTCCTTGCTGAATGTGTCTCCCCAGCAGGGGTGATACGTTTATTAACATTAACATGCTATGGTAACTTTTTAATCCTGGTCAAATTGTAGTTTTATACTAGGAAATACAAGACCATATTCAAAATATTTTATTCTCAGTGCCAGTGCTACTATTTCTGCAGCCGGTAAGTGCGCACTATTATCAGGTCACTGCTTCAGTGTGCCCTTGAATGCACATAACAGCTCCAGTAAAAGTGGTACATTGTGGAATAGTCACTCTCTTGGGTGGATGCACTACACAATAAGTTAGGTCTCCGATCAGCTGTGACAGTGTTGCCAGTGCAGCTTTAATACCAGCCCACAGTGCAATCACAGCAAAGGAGTTTAAGTTTTTATTCCCAGAGGGATAAGAAACGGTGTCTGCCGTTTGCTTCACACACCCCACTGCGAGAATGCAGCATCACAGGAGGATAATAAACAGTCAGCATTATTTCCCTAGCCTGTGGGACATGCTTTGTGTGTTGCTACTTGCTATGGGCAAGGCACTTTAAGTGCTTGTTGGAGATTCTCTTGGTCCCAAATAATTTGGGTATTGATCATGTCCATCATACAGCTCCATCACGGTCTGGCAAAACTGTCCTGAATTACAAAATACAAGTTCAATAATTCACAACAAGTGAATTTCTGAATTAATACAGTCCTTTGCTTAAGAGTGAGAGAGTACATCTTGATAATGGATTCCCATCGAGTGAAATGTATTTGTGCTAGTCTCCTATATTAAGATGATTGTGGAGCAGCCAGAGGCTGGATTCAGAACTGATTCTCATGAGTGTTAGTGTACTTAACATATTCCAACCAGTTTTTACACCATCCTTTGTTTAAGAAGGAGATCATGCTTCATGTTGCCATTGAGTGTATATAAAACCATACTGTATATTCCTTAGTTATATGTACATGATATTGCCGAAAGATTGTGGACAGCTGACCATAACACACTCATATGTGCTTGTTGAACATCCCATTCCAGACTTAGTCCCCACTTTTCTGTTATAATGAGCTCCACTCTTCTGGGAAGGCTTTCCACTAGATGTTGGAGCGTGACTGTGGGGATTTGTGTTCATTCAGCTACAAGAGCATTAGTGAGGTCAGGCGCTGATGTTGTGTGAGGAGGTCTGGGGTGCAGTCGGTGTTCCAGTTCATCACAAAGGTGTTCAGTGGGGTTGAGGTCAGGGCTCTGTGCAGGACACTCGAGTTCTTCCACTCCAGCCTTCACACACCACGTCTTCATGGAGCTCGCTTTGTGCACAGGGACATTGTCATGCTGGAACAGGTTTGGGCCTCTTAGTTCCAGTGAAGGAAAACTGTAATGCTACGGCAGACAAAGACATTCTATACAATTGTGTACTTCGAACCTTAGCAGTTTGGGGAAGAACCACATATGTGTGTGATGGTCAGGTGTCCACATACTTCTGGCCATAAAGTATATTTGTATTAGAAGTGTTGTGGAGTCATTGTGCAGTGAGACACAATATTAATGTCATACACACAAATTTATCTTCAAAAAAATTGAATAGGAGTAAGAGATCAGATACATGAGTCATACACACATTTGTCTTGATGTTTAGAGTATACTTAACTTATCTGTGTTATTGTAAAAAAAAAAAATCTCTAGGAGCCAGCACACTGGGAATCAAACAAAGCTTCACATTTGGCTCCTTCTTGGTGCAGCAACACTTGAAACACCTGCTATGCACATTACACACTGTTTAGTTTGCTTACTGAATAGATTTCATCCACATTCATTTTTCCACAAATGGGTATCATTTAAATGTCTGTTTCATGCTTTGTTTTCGTCTGAAATTTGTCAAGGGGATCCATGATTCATTGCAAAGAGCCTGTGACGCTTTTAATCAAAACAGCATGGAAAAGCATGGCAGCAGATTTGACAAAATGAATTCTGACTCGTCGCCATCATGATACAAATACACACACGGTACACACAGTGACACAAAAATGCATATAGACAGCATACTGTATGGACAATGTCTAATTTTGCTAGTTAGTTAGCTCTTTACAGGCTTGCAAGCATTTATATATCATTGTTTTAGTGCCAAAATCCAGAGCAGTCAATTATTTTCTATAGTCATACTTTAAATTATAGATAAGGAATTTACTAGTTAAATATCTTCTGGCCGCACTTTCTGTATGACTACATTAATTACTGGAATAGAGACTGGCAGCTGCTACGTATCGCTATCCAAAACTAGATCTGCGCTTCCATTTTCTATTCCTCCCAGCAGTTCACGCACCAAGCTTAGCCTCAAATCTGTGCAAAATGCCAAGGATTTTCCAACTTCATTCTTACACCACAGCATGGGAGAGTAGGAGGTGGTAAACAGACATGAATAGGCATCCTGAATATACTAACCAGTTAAGGCATCTTAAAAGTGTACTAATCACTAAAGGCATCTCAAATGTAATAATCGGATTCTCACCGATGCAACATGGCTATTTGAAGTGTGGTAGACATTCCAAGTTGCACAGTTGGATTTTTGGACACATGCACAAAGCAGATGGTCACCATTTTTAGGACTTGAATGTCTCTGGAATGCCACATTGGAGCCAGACATCATGAACATTTGTCACATCTGCCACGCAACAGATCTTTAGATATTGTTTTTGCAATGTGGATTTGAAATAGGCTTAAATAGTTAAGCAGCAATTTCCCTAGCTTGAACCTGTTATTGACCGCAAGCTCTAACGTTTTAAACAAGCTCCGGAATAGGCCGTAAACTCTGCTTAATCTAGCCATGTTTGATGCTCAGAAATTGAAAGAAAATGGTGCAGTGTTTATTTTGATTAAGCTCAGTACAGAGCTCATCGATAAGCTCAGTGTATGCTTTTTTTAGGCTCATATCACTTCTTTTTACTTACATAACCTCAGACTTATTAATGTTTAAATGAGTCTCAGAGTGAGAAACTTAAATTTCCTCACACATAGGTTCATCCAGTAACCCAGGAAATTGCACTGCAATCCTATTTTTAGCTGGTGACACATTTAATTGCTTAGAAAGAATAATGTAGTCTAATTGTGCCCATAAATGTGAGCGTTAATTAATTCTTCTATTCCTTTAATCCTCTGGGATTGCTGAGTAACACATTTGTCTCTGTTGGTGACTCCATTTTGCACCCACCCACACTCAAAGTTCCTTGGGGATGCTTTTTTTCTTCCCCGTGTTATTTTTATTTTCTTTCGTTGTGTAGGCTACTTTAATTTTTTCATCTTCTCCATTGTAACATATTGTCGGCCACTTATTATATTGTTGTTGCTTGTGTAGCATAACTTACGTACATAGCTATTTATGCTGTGTTGATTTTTTTTGACCGTTGCATTTATTAGTTTTTAACAGAAAATGAAAACAACTCAGATATGTCAAATGTCATCGCTCCCAAAATGTAAGGATAAATCGGCTTACTGTCATTCACTAACTTACCACCGGTACATAAATTAGTGAATAAATGCCTTATCTGTTTTTTTTTTCATCTGCCTTAAATCAATCAATCCTGAATCCTTTTTCCTCTCGCACTGCTTTACTCTCTTACTCCGGTTTGCTTTGTTTACATTCTCGCACTTGCTCACTTTCTCTCTGTCCTGATTGGCTGCGTCTCCTGCCAGTCACCGTGCAGCCAGACTTAGTTTTGTGCCTGGAATTGGGGAATGATAATGTTTGACATATCAGAACTCTCATGTGAAGCATACAGATTTCCCAAAATTCTAACCTGGACACTCTTGACACAGCACAGACTTATTCATAATACATTGTTAAACAGTTATTAAAATATTCAAGAGTTATTCAAATATTCAAAAGTGTGTTATAAAATAAACAAATAAGAAATTACAGAGAAGTGGTGCTAGGCAGGCATCCAAGACTTCGTGTCTCCAGCTTAAAGAGATGGATAATATGATATATAATATAATGATATAAAAAATTATGAAACATAATTTCGTGTAAGCAAAAATAGTAAATTTTCCTATATCCTATTCTCTTGTATCATTTTTTCTTAGGAATGTTGTTGAAGTGTGTGTAAGACAGTCATATACAAGCAGAGGTATTAATTCATTTTACATAGGATGAGGAAATATACCAGATAAAAATCGCTGCGTGATGTGTACAATTAAATTGATTTGTTTTGTACATTTTGTGTGGATGTCAGACATCAGTAGTGATGGTACAAACTTGTTACTATCTACCATTAACCATTAATCTCGTCATATTAATAACATTAACAGAAAATACCCTTATGACAGTTCCACTGAAAATGGTTAAAATAACAATGCTATTAATATAGGAAATGATATTTTGTCATATAAAATGAGATCTACTGTTCTTTTTCTAAACCTCTGACTTTCACACAGAAACAGGAAAAATGTTTCCATCCTGATTGGCTAATCCAGTTTCTTACCATAGTTACGAACATCACTATATTGCAATTACTGCGCAGAAATGTTACCTGACATTAAAAGTGCATTAAATGTAATATAATGATCATAAATGTTCATGTCATTGTACAGTGTAACTGCCTGTTTTACTGTGCATATGACAATAATCTCTTGAATTGAAAAGACATGTATAATCAGCTGTGCTGTGTGTGTTATGTTAACCATCCAGGAATAAGCATTTGGACCAGGAAAATATTTTGGGGGTGTTGAAACATGACAACCCGCTGGCTACACTACTGTATACCAGACATGCCCAGACCACAAAAAAATGACATGACACACCACTGAACACAAGGTTTACTCCTGTACCTTGAAAAAGATAACACTGACAAGGTCGCTGTCATGCTGCCAGTTCATCTCTTCTATTGGCACCCTCTTTGCGGCCATTTAAGTCGTCTCCTGTTAAACACTACACTAAGGAGGTCACTTTGTGACCAAAAGACTGGCTTTGTTGGTTGCGAATGAATGTGATTCACCTCTAAACCATCAGCAATGATAACCTGTCACAGCTAATGTGTTCTGACCAGCACTCAATATTTCTTTCCCTTGTAGGACTACATTAACGAAATGTCATTTAACTAAATGTCATTCGCATTGTGTTTCTTCTCCATGCCTTAGACATGAACAAGAAAAATCTCATTGACAGAATTTTTCACTTTAATAATGTTCGTGCCATGAGTGGCTCATGTCCATAGATTTTGGTGTTGCAGAGCAACATTAATAATGACAAACAAAATTAAGTTGAGAGGATATCACCTGACTTATGCTACAGGCTACTATCTAACGTACAGTCTATACAGTCTGTTGTTTCAAGCGGTTTTAGATGTACCTTTGTTCAACTGTGTTCGAGGTAATATAATTTACCAGGGTTTACAGGTTTCAGCAAGATGTTCAGCCCATTTCAGACATCTCAAAAACCACCCAAACGACCTGAAACTAGCCAAAAATATTAGGCACTGGAAAAGAGAGAAAAAATTTTCTTCTTTTTCTCAGCCTTTCCCTTTCTCTCTCTCAATCTTTGCAAAATGTCTTACAATAGAAATTGTTCTGTACATTATGTGTTTTTTTATGTAATTTATTAGATTTAATTCCAATTGTTTGCTATAAAACGAGATCTTGGCAGGTGTGGTGTTTTTTTAAATTCCGTCCATGTCATTAATTGTCTCTCCGCTGCTCCTCCCCTGAGCGTGGGGTAGCATGAATCCTGCCCCAGTGGACTTCAGCTAGCACTTGTTGCGGTTCCCATTTTTGACCACTAGGTGTAATAATAAAGCTATGGAAGCTAGGTGGGGCAGTGAGCACATTATTCTACATGTGTGCAACAAAACATCAGCTTATATCTGTCAAATAGATTTTAAAAAACAGGTTTAACGTTAAAAAAAAAATAAGTGGTCACTCAAAAGAGGTAATTAGCATTTCAGCAGAATTTAAAATGTTTGACCTTGCAAATGAGGACTTTATAACGTAGATACAAGCCACCACTGGTATGTGCCTGCTCCACATTTATGCTAGACAGTGGCCTACCCACGCTCAAAGGCCTATCCATCCCATGGATAGGATCCCATCCTTCCCCTAACAGCCCATTCATGCTCCTGTGCCTGGCAGACAGTCAGACTTCAGAAGAGCTTTACGGCAGCCTGTAAAGTCTCACCCAGTCCCTCTCGCCCATTAGAATCCATTATCTCACCACTGCTTTATACTTGATGCTCTATCTGCACTTAATCAGCTACCAGCCCCCAACTCTCTCCAGGTTCTTTGTTGCACATATAACCTTTTACAGTTCAACCTGCTTCTCTGTGTATATGACCAAAAAATCTTGTACTTGAAAAAAGTAAAACATAGTTACCATAAAGTACCCTAATAAAACAGTCATTGTGTCATGGTTACCGAGTAGTACCAAATAGATTTTTGAGACATTGGGGTGGAGATAAGCCATATGGTCAATGTCAATCAACCCCCATTCTTCTGTAAACACAAAACTTTGAACCCACCCAGCCATGTACACAGAGCTCTGCCCCCAGGACCTGTGGTGCGCTGTAGAGTTCAACTTGAGTTAGCATTAGCAAGGGCTGTCATGACCTCACTTTCAAGTGTAGGTTTATTTATCAAGGGCATTGCCTTACTTTGTTAATTAGTTACTGGTGATAAAATGTTTGCTGCACCGCATTAGGGAAGATAATATTACCTCAAGAGTAAATAAATATCTAGCTAGCATTATGCTAATGTTGGTTAATAGGAGAACCAAACAAATAAAAACATCAGATCATGTGTCAATAATTTGCAGTTGTCATTCAAACAATTTCACAAGTTGTTAACAACAGTGAGAACGAGAGGCTATATGCAAGTTTATATCAGCTATGCTTTCAGAAACCTATAGTTCTTATATTAGAATCTCCCCTCAGCAGGTGTTGATTTATTGCGTTAGGTGATCTATAATCATTACCTTTTTTTTATCCAGAGTGACTTAACTTCTAGTCATGTTGCACATCATAATCATACATAATCATATTTAACTTCTTGTTACAGTGGCAGGCATCAGAGTCCTGTGTGCGGGCTGGCTGACATTGTTAGCATTTTAGCCTGTGCGTTTGACAACTAGCCCATTCAACTGGTTAAAAGCCAAGTTATAAAGCTAGAAACACGAAAAATTAGGCGCATACTGATTTATGAGAAGAGTGCCTTCACCGTCCTGATTTTTTATTGAGTTCTCATGAGCTTTTAAGTGGACCATCACCTCCAGTGTAAGCATCGTTAGCATCATTAGCTGCTTGGGGACTAGCAGTACATACATTTCAATGAATGTGGTACATTCAAAGCATTGATTTACTTGGTTCTGTAAGTGATTGTAAGTGATGAAAATGTATCTACTTGATTTGTGAGAAGCTGGTCATTTTAACAATTCAAAGCTGTATACAGATTGTGTTTACATAGTGTCCAAGAGCAGCATCTGCTGAGATCTGGGGAGGAGTGAAGGGGCGTTGGGGGTGTATATATAAAAAAAGTCTAACTGGAGGCCGATGTGAACGCAAACAAGTACTATGGACCATATCACAGTTTTCCAAATGGGTTTTCATATTTTGTAGGTTATTTGTACTGATAAGAAATAAAAATGTTTGACTATTGCACCTTTTTAAGTTGTTTGTTTTACTGGTAGACCTTTCCACTTTTAGTGGCTTTTAAATGTGCTTTTAAGTTTAAACATATGAGGATGCTGATTTTTTAAATAATGCATTTTCTGGAAAACAGTGTTTACTCACATAACGGCATCCCTGCAATTCATATTTGATAAAGCATCCTCTAGAGTGACAAACAGCACTGAGCCTCTTCCTGTACAACAAGCGTGTAGACACGTGTACAAGGATCTTGGACCATCTTGTTTTATGCAGAACATTCCAAGCTAGTTTATAACCTTGGGATTGTTCATGTGAGATTACAAAACATAGACTTTCCCACAACCCTCTCTGGTAATTTGTTTGTATGTTCTGAGCTATTTTGTTGACAAGGCTTAATCTATTGGCAATAGCGACTAGGTTTTGGGCTAAAATGTCCTGGTGTCCTTGAATTCATGTCCTAGAACAGCCCTGAAACACTAGATTAAAAAAAAAAGCCCAAAGCAGTACAGTGTATCCCATATGTAAGTTATCTCCAATGTTCCCTCTATTTTATTTCTTGCTGAGAAAAACCTATTGCTATTGGGCAGACCCTTGACAGGACTGGATTTGATCTACCATACTGTGCTAATTACAGTTATAAACTATAGAAGGTTCATATTTTTATATTTCTCCTTTCCTATCTGTATAGAAGTAGATTCTGGTTGATGTAAATTCTATTTTTATGTCACGAACGGTCAGAAAAAGTATTTCACTGCACGACGTACTGAGTATGGTTGTGTATGTGACCAATAAAATTTGAGTTTTTGAGAACCTGGAACTATAAAGCCAAGATTTATGCTGTAATTCTGAAAACTTAGTATTATAATATTTAAATATTTGACCCACTAGACCAACCAGTATGCTTATAATTAAGCATGTGCACATTATTAAACTTTCTCTACCACACAACTGACAATTTGTTATATAATATTATGTCACTAATATTCAACCCCAGAATAGCTTTATTACAAAGATAAATCAATGATATATAATTTATTTAATAGATAATGCATCCTGTATGCATTAATGCAATCTAGAACAATTGACTAACTTGAAATCCTGTTCCGGCAGTGTTTCATCTATTATAAACGAATGACATGTTGCACTTTTTAATGGTTTGTACTTACATTTAATGTTGTGGAATGTTCGCAAGACAAGTTAGTTCCTGTTACAACTTACATGTACATTATAACAACGATAACCATCACTTGCATCTCTTTTTCTCTGTTAATAAGCCAAAGAAAATGGAGCATGTCACGTTACTGAAGAACTAGAAAGTGTAAATTGCTCTGTTCTGAGACTCGAGTCTCATGAATCTTAGATAATATACAATGTAACTACAAAAAGTTGAAAAGTGCAGTGTGTCATTCATTCATTAATAAATTAAAAATTTTAATCATTGGAAAATCACTGTGGTGTAAAACATACACACTCAAAAACTACTCAAAACACTCAAATTTGTTATTCCTTTATTTGTTTTCTTTATATTATTATTATGATTATTATTTTAGCATTTGCAGCTACAGTTGCAGATAAATTAATCCTGAAAGTTGCAGATAAATTAATCCTGAAAGTCCCCTCGTACTTGTGTTATCACCAAAGCTATACTGACGATCACCCAAATAGATTTCTTTTGACTGCTAGATGTCAAATTCTACATCTAATTCTAAAGATGACAAACTGAGCTGTGTTAGTAATCTGCTTTTGTAAATTTACTGTAAAGCCTCAGTCTGCTTTTCTATAGTAGGACAATGTAGCTAAAGACTGATCAATGGGTTAGAAATGTCATCTGGAATCTGGTATATTATTTCTTTTGGACAATAACAAGCATATACAATGTAATGAGAAACACAGGATTGGTTTCTGTGTGTATTTTGGGAAGAAGACAGAAACCAGCAACAGTAGCATTACCATTATCTGCTGGCTTGATCATATTGTCATTTCTATTGCTGACATCTTTCAGATATTCGTCCTTAAGTTGACTGGTGCATTTGGTGGGTTTTGAGCTTCTGTTCCCAATTTTTCTGTCGCAGGTATTGATATAATACAAAAATGAACGTCCTGGATGATTTAGTGGGATTATATGTAGAAAAGTCAACAAGGTTTTCATTGACTTCCATAAACCTGCATTGTGTGTTTTGGGCATATATTGGTGCCTTGTAAGTGGTAATTTGCAAGCTGTAATAATTTCATTTCTCACCTTCGGACATTCAATGTGCGAAGTTAAAAAAAAAAAAAAACATGGGTGCCTCCATGAAAATGTCTTTTGTTTGTCCTGTCAGAGCATAAAGCTAATAAAAAGCTACTTTAACTGCACCTTTACAGTTACAGGCCTGAGGGGTTATTGCTTCTGTTCTACTATAGTGAACATTCATGCAACATTTTGGGGTGAAATTGCAGCACAGCAACAACAGTGGACAATAGCGAGTAGTGTTAGCGACAAGCTAGCCGGCTAACGTTAGTGATAACTCTAATGTTGGTGATTACCTTATCAAACCGGTGTATAGTATGGTCAATGTTATACATTTAATAAAGCACTGCGTCTGTATATTAACTCCTCTAAAGCCAATACTGCTATAAACTAATTTAAAAGTACAGAAGGGAACTTTATACTGTTCACAGTGTGAGCGGCCATGTTGATTTGACGTTTTAACGTTAGAAGGAAATGGTAGTTGGGAAGGCTACTCCAAGTTGAAATTTCAAGTTGAGGTGGTGTTTTCGGTAGTCTTTACCGGTCAAATTACAAGTTGTAACTTTGCCTTGAACGCAGCATTATATTTGAAATGGGAATGCAGCCTCAGGGTTAAAAAAAATCTTGACCGTCTTTCATAGCATTTAATCAGTTGATTTGGGGTCGATCTTGTGGATATAACTATAATGAACAGGTAGAACAGCAGATTCTTGCTTTGTAGCCTTCAAGTGCAGTAAGCTTCTTGTTTTTTTAGTTTTTCTCATAAACAGAAAGATGAAAGAATTGAGTTTGTGGATTAAACCACAGGATTTAAAACAGAGATCACAATCAGCACTTAGTACATTCTTCAGCTTTAAAACAATTCATTTTTCCACCAAGTTTAGATAGCTACTGATGATTTCTCTCAAAATTGTTCCGCTATATGTAAAGAGAGTGGATTGCATTGACATGTAGTAGTGGTTATTATTTGTTTTTGTAATTGAAGTTGAGTTGAACCATTTAGGAATAATGTTGTCTCTAAGACATCTTTAAATAAAGATGATATGGCTGGTCAGTCTGGTTTTTAAAATGTACTTTAGCTATTTTGAAGACAGAAATATAGATAAAAGAGTCTATTCGGTTGGAAAATTGCACAATTCTCCTTATGCACTGAGATGTTGGCAGTTTGATAGTACTCATGATGCTGAGTTTGCAGTTGAAAAAGAAATTGGAGTGTGGGAGTAAGTGCAGTGTATTTCAGCAATAATTGTAGCTGTATTAAAAATTCAGAGCAGTACACAAAGTTACACAAACAAGACCTTTCAGACAAAAGCCCTTCATCAGCTGTATTAGCAAAGGGCTTCTTAAGTTGTAGGAGGTGAAACCAGTATATGTTTGAAATGCTACATTAATTTCATTGGATTTTAAAAGTTTAAATGAGCTCTTTTTTCTTAAACTTCCTCACTTCATTGGTCTTGTAGCAATGAAAAAGATATGTAATTAATGTTATACCCAGTGCTGTTGAAATGTCTAGAAAATCCGTTCAAGTGTTGAGAAATCCTTTATTGTGATTTATTTTGATGGTAGAAACAAGCAGCAACAATAGAGTTCAGGGGGCAATTTAAGGGCAATTTAAAAAAAAAAAATTTATAAATGTGTACATGCTTGTGTATGTATGTGTAACACATTCAATTCAATTCAATTCAAGTTTATTTGTATAGTGCTTTTAATAATGGACATTGTAACAATGCAGCTTTACAGAAATATATAAATTCAGGAAATAAGTTTTAAATTTATAAATTTAGAAATGAATCCCTAATGAGCAAGCCAGAGGCGGCAGTGGCACGGAAAAAGTCCCTGAGACGATATGAGGAAGAAACCTTGAGAGGAACCAGGCTCAAAACGGAACCCATCCTCATCTGGGTGACACCAAATAGTGCAATTATAAATAAATCCCATCTATAACTGTACACTGTATGGTCTAAAAGTGCAATTGTGTAACCAGGAAATTCATTATCATTTTCACATGATGTCTATTTTGTTGAAGTTATCAACTGTTCGCTGATGGAGACTTGAGTGCAAAACTGTTTGTGGCAATTGCAGTCCTAAAGCTATCATAGCAATTGCAGTCCTAAAGCTATCATAGCAAAACTGTTCATACCAATTGCAGTCCAAATTTCATGTCAGTTTAATGTAGGACCAGCTGTCAATGTAGGACCATCCTCAGCAGCAGCGAGCGATCTCAACCGATGATCTCATCATGCTGCACATGATGAAACAGGAAGGCCATACAGAGTTGTAATCAGAAAGCTTACTTCTAGCTGCATGTGGTCCTAGTA
>CM041004.1:6157665-6170675 GCA_022985145.1 Pangasius djambal
GGGGGGGGGGGGATGTTGAAAAATCCAAGGTCAGAAAACATTTACATTTACATTTTTACGGCATTTGGCAGACGCCTTTATCCAGAGTGACTTACGGAAGTGCTTTGAAGTCTCTATCAATAAATGCATCCTGTTGCAGGTTCATTAGGTCAATGACTAAGAACACCATCAGTCTAAAATACTCTGCTGGGGAGGTAATATAGTAAGAAAGGCACACAGGGAACACTTTTTTTCATTAGAAAGGAAATAAAAAGTGAATAAAAAAGGAATAAAAAGGGCAAAGCAAGTGCACAGCAATAGCTCACATAAAAAAATTGGCTCAGACATGCGCTTGAGAAACTGTGGAAAGACTTCGCAAAGACACATATCACACAAGCTGTTTAAACAGAGTGAACAGTCAGGATAGGTTTATGACAGGTTTGCATGCTGCTCAGAATTCCAGTGATGGTGCACTCTGGTGGTCGTAGGAGAAAGTACGAAGGGTGGATGTTACACAGATAACAGCCTTATAATAATAATCAGGTTCATGAATAGTACATTCGCTTTATATGTTGTTTTGAAATGTATAGTTCTGTGTATCTGTCTGTTATTATATGCTGCCATGAGGAATTATTGTGCTAAAGCAATCTCATTGCCATTATTTAACATATAGAGCTGTATGTAGAGGAATATCGTTGTTTCGTAGACTTTCAGTTCGAAGGAGACGAGGGATGAATCGTTGCTCCAGAATGCTTTTTTATCACTTATTTTAGAAACTCAAGCGTTGACCTGCTTCAGCCCTGAGGCTGCCTCTTATTGAGCTCCCTCTCCACCGCCTCCTCTGTCTCTTTCTCTCTTTCTCTCTCCCTCTTTGTCTTCTTCTTCTTGCTGTACATTGAGGTTCAGACACACCTTGCATTTCTTTATAATGCTGTTTATAACTGCATTATCTCTCTCTCTCCCTCTCTCTCTCTCAGTCGGAAGATCTTGGTGCATGCTCACAGTTTGAGGCGAGTCGGAATGCTCGGAACATGATGCCCAGTGCTAGTTGTGGTGTGTTTCCAGAATTCTCCCTGCGAAAGCCCTCTTCCGAGACTGACATTGAGAACTGGGCATCCAAGCATTTCAGCAAACACACACAGGTACTTACCCTCCATACATGTGATTATATTATATTTTACAACATTCACTGCAGATGACAGTTCTTATGGACAGAGGGTGTGCCTGAGGTTAAAAATAAAAGCTGAAAACATGCATAAGGATCTTTCTTATTTGGACTAATTGGAAGGTAGAATTGTATGTTATGTCTCTAGCATGATACCGATGATGGAGTACCAAATGTTATTTAAATGCTGCCCAAAAGGTACAGGTAAACATATCATGTTTTTTTTAATACATTACCATAATGAAAAGCTAGACAGTTATTGGAGACAGTTATCTCCATCCGTCAGGGTCTGTTCAGAAGGAAGGTATCTATCGCAAACATGCTGGCCTGGAGCAGCGAGCCCATCAAAAAGCCCATGATCCACACAATGGACCGTACAGTCAAGCGTGAGGCAGTGGAGCTCTTCAAGCACATCCAGACCTACATGGGGGACAGAAAGGGCAAAGGTGAGCCTCTGGCTGTGGCTCTGGAGATTGCAGTGCATGGCTGGAGCAACCAAGGCCTCCGTGACGAGCTCTACATTCAGCTGTGCCGGCAGACCACAGAGAACTTCCGTTATGACAGCTTACAGAGGGGCTGGGAGCTCATGGCTATCTGTCTGGCCTTCTTTCCTCCTACACCGCGCTTCCACAACTACCTGGAAGGTTACATTTACAGACACATTGACCCACTGAACGACACCAAAGGTAGGACTCAGACGCATACTTATGCACACTTGTATTAATACTTGTCCAGTAATATTTTCTCTTTATGGCAAGGATTATCTGCTGACGCATCTTTACTTTTAGTGTGATAGTTTGTAGAAGATTGTACTTCTTAAATAATAAAGATGTTGATCAAAACATTTTGATTTTGCAGAAAAAGCATAATGTCTCATTTTTACCGTATTGACCAGTATTTGTGTGTTTGCGTGTAAATGTAGGAGTGGCTGTCAGCAGCTATGCGAAGTATTGCTACCGCAAATTACAGAAAGCTGCTTTGACTGGAGCGAAAAAGGTTGGTGCCTTCAATTCCTCTTACTTTTTCCTTTGCAGTTGTATTTATTTATTTATTAATCTTTAGTATGTTTCTTTACTTTCAATAGTGTTTGAGAATTAAAGGCCCCTTCATAGCTTCATAGCCGTGATTTGATTCCATATGTTGATGTATTTCCTTTCGAAACTGGAAGACAGAGTGACGTCATGTTGAACCGCTTGACCCACTTAAACAACAGCCAGTAGTGTTTGAGACACGACACAACACAGGCTCTAAATAAACCTGACAGTATCTTAGCAAGCCCACTAAATATGAACAGCGAAGAGATTAACGAGAGGCTCTTACTGATGAAGAGGCCTTGATGGTGTATAAAGACGGAATCCCGTTCTCGCTTAGTCTGGGGAAGTGAAGTATTCCAGCAAGTTGGTAAAACCTCTGAAATTTTCCTCAACCAAGCAATGGTTTGAAAAGTGAATAATGTGCACGGAGATACACACAGCCAAAAATGCACTGACAAACTATGTTTACTACTAACAAATGTAGAGTAAAACCCACCTCAGAGTGTGGGTTTTGGTTCTAGAGAGCATTTAATCACTACTTATGAATCAGCAGAAAGTTTTTGATCGTTTTCCTGGAAGTGATGATCTGTAAAGTTTAAAGGAGAATATGTCCAAAACTGTTTTTTCCAGACGCTATCGTACTGGTGTCCGTAACACTAAGGGACAGGGAGAAAATCTCTGAAACAGCAATTTTGATTTCATGTACTGTATTGTGTGCCTCTTACATTATTTTTTGGTCCATTATTTTGGTTCACATAAACATATACACTATATGGCCAAAGGTATGGGGAGACCTGACCATGACACCCATTTGTGCTTGTTGAACATCCCATTCCAAAGGCATAGCATTAATATGGAGCTGGCCCCACACTCGCTGTTAAAATAACCTCCACTCTTCTGGGAAGGATTTCCACTAATTTTTGGAGCGTGACTGTGGGGATTTGTCCATTCAGACACAACACCATTAATGATGTCCAACGCGGAGGTCTGGGGAACAGTCGGCATTCCAGTTCATCCCAAAGGTGTTCAGTGGGGTTGAGGTCAGGGCTCCCGAGTTCTTCCACTCCAGTCTTGGCAAACCATGTCATTGGGTAGGCTTTCACACATTTAGTTAGATAGGAAGGGACACCTGTTGTGTGACAAGGCTGAAAAAGAACTCCGACTACTCCCCCATCTGAAGAGCTTTCTGCAAATAAAATTCATCTACTGTGAAGCTCCTGTGTCTGTGCAGGCCACTCGAGTTCCTCCACTCCAACCTTGGAAAACCATGTCTTCATGCACAAGAGCATTGGAACAAGTTTGGGCCTCTTAGTTCCAGTGAAGGGAAATCGTAATGCTACAGCATACAAAGACATCCTAGACAATCATGTGCTTCCAACTGTGGCAAGAGTTTGGGGAACCACCACATATGGGGTTCATGGTCAAATGTTCCAATACCTTTGGCCATACAGTGTATATGTACTGTATATAGGGTGTATGTGGATTTCTATACATCCTATACATGAATATGTGTATATATGTGTGTGTCTAGAGTGTGTGTGAACAGTTTAATTGCATTAGTTGTGTTTATACCAGCTATTATGCTATTAGCTATAGCTAAATGCCAGTTTGTGTTCTCAGTTGGCATTGCTAATGAGAAGTCTTCTTTCTGATTCTATCTATCTATCTATCTATCTATCTATCTATCTATCTATCTATCCATCTATCTAATGCAGGGTTTGAAAAAGCCTTGTCTCGAGGAAGTAGCTTATGCTCGGAATGCCATCTTTAGCCCCTCTATGTTTGGCTCTTCTCTGGAAGAAGTGATGGCGATGCAGAAGGAGCGCTACCCTGACCGACAGCTGCCATGGGTACAGACCCGTCTGTCAGAGGAAGTATTAGGCTTAAACGGAGACCAAACTGAGGGTATCTTCAGGTGAGATGTAAAGATCATAAAACCATAATACATAATCTACAAAGTGGCACTAACTGGTCATGGAATGGATGAATGAATGAATGAATGAATGAACAATCTGTACATTTCTTTTGTACTATGAAGTGTTTTATGATTTAAGCTAGTTTTTATTAACAATATTACAAAACTAATCATCACTTGGCAGTGTGCTGGTTTTAATTTGATTCAAGTTTACTATCATTATCTAGTATTGTGCTAAAGACTTGGGTATGGAAAAAAAAAATCTGTAAAGCAAAGATACATAAAAAAATATACACAGTAAAAAAAAAAAACTTCAATCAATCAAATCAATATTTGGCATTGCCACCATGTGCATTTAAATTCTCTTTGGTACATTGTTGTTCAGTTTTATAAGGAAATATCTTGGCAGGTTGTTCCAATTATCTGGAGAACATGCCAAAGTTATTCTGCAAGACTGATTGTTAGCTTTTTTTTCGTTGGGCATGTGTGGGCATGGGCTATATACAGTACCTAATGAACCTATATACTGAAGTAATCAAGTTTTTGTTTCAAAAGTTGCCTTTTAGTCTTTGCTTTCTTTAAAGGCTCACTGCAGCATGTCATTTTCTACATTGTTTGGAATTTTTTTAATTGCTTGTTTCTACTGACACATTAATACAGAAGGAATAAAATATAGCTGCTGCATGGTAGGCTCCGGATCCACTGCAACCCCGAGCAAGATAAAACTTTGAAAAAATGAAAAAAATATAGCATTGTACCTAGGACTACATAGACTACAAAATGCGTTATAAATGCTACAAAAAGTGTGTTACAAAGTGTTTGTGAATCTGTGTTTGGCAGGGTGCCTGGAGATATAGACGAGGTAAATGCGCTGAAGTTGCAAGTGGACCAGTGGAAGGTGCCAACTGGCTTGGAGGACCCACACATTCCAGGTATTCTGATATATTCTCAAATGTTAAGTGAGAAATTAACAGGTTATCACTAAAACTAAAAAAATAATTAAAAAAATAATGCACCAAGTGAAACGGTAGTTATTCATTGTTTTTGCTATTATACAGTACAGGAAAATAACTGCCTGTCTATTTAGCCACCAAATACAAAAACCTACTCTTATATACACAGGTCATCCGCAGAGTTTGGCACACACACATTTCTCTTTTGCAAACACAATTCTCTTTCAAACATGAACACACACAGAGACAGGCATAGACACTCACACACACAGACACACACACGTTTAGCTTTGGGCAATTGCAGTGCTCCATTTTCCACTGAATATAAATAGCCCAATCTCCAAGAGCATTATAGGAAGAGAAGAAACAAACCCCCTCTACCTCTAAAGAGCATGAAAAAGTAAGGCTTTGTGTTGAATCTTGAATTTTCTAGCCATGTTTTGCTAGAAAATTATTTATTTAAATAGCTTGTTTATTTTAATGTACATATGTAATATGTACAATATATTTATAGTTATTTATTTATGATTTATTTTGGAGTTGAATGTAGAATACAGTAGCATGCCACAAAGAATTAATACCTGGTGGCATTATAAAAGATCTATAAAAGAAAGAGCTTCCTAATGTTCTCAGTGGACAAAGCAGCAGAGCTGTAGCAACATTTTTAACAGCACCATCAATACAATTGGTTTGATAATATTCAGGTGGACAGTTCATGGAACCACAGCTAACAGGTGTGCCACACAAGATTTCACAGCACGCTCTCAGACTAATGATAAGAAAGGCAAGAAAGAAGCCAGCAGTCACTTAAAAAGAATTGCAGGATGACCTGAAAGCAGCCGAAACAACAGTTTGGCAATAATTCGGGTCATCGTGATTGGAGAAAGTAGGGTTGTGCGTCAGAACACCATACCCACATTGAAGCATGGAGGTGGGAGCATCAGGATACGGAACTGCTTCTCTGCAAACTGTCCTAGGTCATTACACGTCACCAAAGGAAATGTGAATGGAGGAATGCATTAGAAGAGAATTTAATCTCATCAGCCAAGAAACTGAATCTGGGGAGAAGATGGATGTTTCAACAAGACAACAGCCCCAAAAATACAGCCAAAATAACTCAAGAAAAGGGTTGCATGGCATAGCCTATCTCCTGACTTGAATCTCATCACACTTGAAATTTATTGAGGATTTTGAAATTGCAAGTCCATCAGAGTGACCCTCGCAAGCTTGAAGAATTGACGACAATTAGCCAGGAGGAATGGACCAAAATGTAACCACAACGATGTAAAAAAGATAATTACTTCTTACTATAGATGTCTCAAAGCTGTAATTGCCAACAACAAAATAATAATGTTGGTCATTTTTGGTCTCCAGAGTTATCCAAATGCTTATTCCCCTCACTGTATATATAGTAACATTATATTACATAGTATCACTTCTGACTTTTTTTAATACAATGAACAAACTCAATTGTTAACAGAAGTTTCTCGTCCTGCCTCTATCTTTCTCATTAGCGTCATTGTTGAAGTTGTGGTACAGGGAGTTGGAGGATCCAGTAATTCCTCATGAGTACTATGAAGAATGCATCACTAACTATGACAGTCCTGAAGCTGCTGTCAGTGTCGTCCATAACCTTCCTCACATCAACAAACTGGTGCTCTGCTACCTCATCCGTTTCTTACAGGTCAGTCTTTCCATTTCTCTTCCCATCTCTATGTTAATCAGAGCATCAGTTTAGTTCGATTTAATTCAAAATATTGCAGTTACTGTATAAATAAAATCTGGATAGCACTGAAAGGATGTCATTTAATAAGGAAAATCTTTTTTGCCTACCATGCCTAGGAATATAACTGGCCTTATATATTTCTTTGTGCCAGAAATCTCAGAAGTATGCAATTACAAATGTAGAATATAAACTACTATTGCCATTAAAAGAAAAAAGTATGACTATCGGTATTCATGGCATTCACAGCAGCAGGTTTATTTCTGAAAGTTTTAAAAGAAAGTTGACATGATGTTGACATGAGGAGACCATGCAAAACTCTACAATGACATTTTATCATTAGGGACAATAGTTTTTTTTTTTAAATACCACTCATGCTCGTTGCCAAAGAAATTTTGACCAATCCCACCCCTAAAGTTTAACCAATTCTTCCGATCACAACTAATCGTCCCTGGACAGGTGCGCCATGCAAGATTTCACAACGCACTCTCAGACAAATAATAAGTAAGGTTACAGAGAAGCCAAAAGTTAGTCGAAAAGAGTTGCAGGACGACCTGAAAGCAGCAGGAACAACAGTTACACAGAGAACAACAAGCAGTGAACCGCACAGCAATCATCTCCATTCCTACACCTCATGCAAAAGAAGCACAGAGCTCCAAGTCTAAAATTTGCACATGAGCATTTAGACAAATCAGGACTCTTTTGGAACAAAAGACAAAAAATCAGCTTGTTTGGAGAAAGAAGGGATGCACATATGATCCCTAGAAACCATACCCACAGTGAATCAGTGATCTACAACTAGTTTCTTAGGAAAATTCATTAAAAGACCCCCCAGTGTTCACTGATGTTATAATTTGATGCATATGAGTAATACAGCTGGTTCTGAACGGCACAGAAAGTGAGGAATATGGAGCGAAATATTCAACTGTGAAGGTGAGAAGAAGCCTGCGTGAGTTTTTTTAGACTGTGAATTTATAGTACAGTTTATCAGCAGTAGCTTACTTACTAAAGTCAGGACTCAAGAACCAGTGAGGTTTGTAAAATGTTAGTTTACTCGTGTAAATTAGCGAGCTAATTTCATGCTTAAAGAGACATCATTACAAGCAGACATCTCTGAAATAAAGTTTCTAAACCTGGACTTTAATTAATGCCATGAAACCTCTAAATCAATTACTTGCAACTGTGCTCTCAGTACTGTCTTTAGAGAAATGTGCTGTGCACAGCAGTCTTTCAGGATTGCGCTCTCTTGCTGTTTGTGAGATCAGAAAACAGTGCATCTGTGCTAATGTAGGTACCAGTGTCTTATATTTTAAATCTGCTGGTATAGTAGTATTTTCAAAGCCTAAATACCACTGTGTGAATTATTTGAAGCATTTACAGACATCTTTTATGTCTTGTGTCATGGAACAGTTGAGCTTCCATTTAGAAGAAGAAGAATTTGTCATATATATATATATATATAGTACAGTACAGCACAGTGAAATTCTTTTCTTTGCATATCCCAGCTTGTTAGGAAGCACGAGTGCAGGGTCAGCCCTGATACAGTGCCCCTGGAGCAGAGAGGGTTAAGGGCTTTGATCAAGGGCCCAACAGCTTGGCAGTACTGGGGCTTCAACCCCTGAGCTTCTGAGCAGTAACCTGGAGCCTTAACCACTGAGCCACCACTGCCCCTTTTTAACCAGTGTTTATATCCGCACCAGCCGTGAGACCTTCCTTAAAAAAGTTGCTGTGCAGAAACCATCTGTCCTTCTGCATTGTCTGTTATTTGTGTGTAAATGAAGCGTAAAAACTCATACCATGCATATGATGCCATGAATGTAAACCAGGAAGGCTGAAAAAAAATCACCAAATTAAGACACCAATTAAGCACGTATATGTGTTACCTGTGCAAAGAGCCAGGTTTAGTTAAATATCCATTTTTTAGCACTTAACTTGCTGAAGACGTTTTTACTCCTCTGGATGTTGGGACTGGTTTTAGAGGGATAGCCTGTGGACAGTTCTTCAAAGATGGTCTCCAGACTGTAATTCTTGCTAGCGATCACGTCTAGCCCAATGAGACAAACTCCACAGAAATCCATCCAAATCTATCCATAAAGTAACATTAAATAAATAAATAAACTTTATACATACTATAAAGAGTTTCTGCGCATACTCTTTAAACGCTCTGTAACAGCATTAAACATGCCGAGGTTGGTTGTATATCAGTAAATACAAAATAATTAGTATAATTATAATACAGATAATTGGTAATCTGGCTACAGTACCCTCCTTCTCACTGCGTCTCTATCTGGCTGCGTATATCCGCGCTGTTACTCTCAGTGCTGCAAGTCTGTTGGCCACGAGGACCATGCCTAATAATAACTCATGCCTGTTTTCTCTGCTTTCTTGTACAGGTTTTTGCTCAGCCTGCCAATGTGGCTATCACTAAAATGGACGTGAGTAACTTGGCAATGGTGATGGCCCCCAACTGCCTGCGATGTCTGTCTGACGACCCGCGCATCATTTTTGAGAACACCCGCAAAGAGATGAGCTTTATCCGGGTGCTCATTCAGCACCTCGATACTAGCTTCATGGATGGAATTCTATAGTCCACATTATTCACACACACACACACACACACACATACATACATACATACATATGCTACAAACGCACACTTGTATGCCCTGACATATTCACCACACCTACATAACAATTACACAAAGATTTCAAACATAATTTATGGACAAAACCCAGCCTCTATAGTCAGCTGTAGAACAGGAGGCATGAACCCTAATTACTGCACTGACACACACTCACAAAAGCACAAATTGAATCTGTTTTACATACAGCCACTTACAGACACACTTAGAAGACAAACACATACATTCCATTTTAGCCCCTTTTATAATTTCTGAATGTGTTCGATTGGAGATGTGAATGTATAGCAGTGTCTTGTGTGTTTGTTTGTTGAATGTCGTGTGGAAATGTGTGTGTGTGTGTTTTTTTTTATCTGACTGACCTATATAACTGTCTATAACAGTCTACTTGACTTTATATGATTAATTTATTTTTTTTTTGTATTTATTTTAACAAGTGTTTATAACTACTGCCTTTTGAAACCAATTGTCAGCCTCATGTCGAGTGTGAGTGTGTGTGTGTATATTCACATGTATGAACAGTATGTTCCACTTAGTAGTTTTCTTTAATGGAAATCGTCACCACACATTTACATTATCATAACAATCATATATACTCATAGTTTACCCAGCCCCAGACCCCCCCCCTCCCGACAAACACACACACACACATACTGATTAGGCCTGGTGCTTTTAATAATGATATAACACACCGCCTTGCACTACATCCTCACTTCCCTTCAGGAGAAGCAAAGGAGAGTGAAATAGAAGGATGAAAGATGGAGGGAGAGGCAGAGGGATCAAGGCAGAAAAAATAAATAATAAAGTTCTTTTAAATAAATTTTAAGTAAATTTTAAGTAAATTTATTTGGTTCCTTCACTTATTGCACATGGAATTTCATGGAAATAATGTTCACCTTCATCTATATCATCATAAAATATATATAAAAAAAAAAGATATTTAAAAAAATATAAAATCCATAAAAGAAGTAAACACAAAGTATCATATAAAGGAATAGTGAAACTAAAAAAAAAAAAAAGCTTAGATCTGCTTCTCACTTTAGTAAAATTGAAACTATTTTAATGGAGATTGAAATAAAGGGAGTCGATTTGAATCATGGCTAATTGAGAATGATCAGAGTTGAGAAAAAGATAAAACACTGGGCAGATCACTATGAACAGCATACTCAGAGCAGCACACAAACAACACACAACCCCAACCCCCCCCAAACACACACACACACACACACACACACACACACACACACACGCACACAGTTTACCTGGGAAACAGACAGGGAAGAAATTTAGATCACTGCTGGAATGTTAGCCTGCTCATGGGTCTGTCTTGCGTTACTGCTTTTACTGTTCATGAAATCAGGCTGAAATCCCCTCTCCCTCCTTGTGGTCTGAGATCTAATGGTGACTCTGTAAGGTAGGGTAAAGTCTGTCTGAACGTTGTTTAATAAACAATTAAAAACTTTGGATGTGATTGATCCTTAACGTGCTCAAACACAAACACACACACACACACACAAACATACAATCTTATATCATTTTATTACACTTTATACAGATTCAATCAGTAACACTTTCTGGACAATATTGGACATTATGTATTATTGGTCAGTATTATTAGGTATTACTTTTAACTTTTATTTTTTTTTTTGGAATGTTTTTGGTCGTGATAAGCATTGAGTCTAATATTTTATGGCCCTCTAAACCTTCATGGAGTTTATGAATAATAAAGTAATGAATGACAGAGTAATGAATAATAGCTGATGAGAATACAGCCAGTCATGGGCAGTGTCTCTCCAGTCCACTAGAGGGCGGTGTCTCCCTGTACACCGTTACCTACAAATAATGTTGCCAGATTTGGGAACTTTAAATTAAAGACAGTGTGTGAAGCTTTTAGAATAGGTTTGTTTGACACTATATGGCCAAAAGTATGTGGACACCTGAAAATAACACTAACATATGCATGTTGAACATCTTATTCCAGATTTAATCCCCCTTTTGCTGTTATAATGAGCTCCACTCTTCTGGGAAGGCTTTCCACTAGATGTTGGAGCGCGGCTGTGGGGATTTGTGTTCATTCAGCTACAAGATCATTAGTGAGGTCAGGCGCTGATGTTGGGATGTCGAGGAGGTCTGGGGTGCAGTTGGTGTTCCAGTGCATCCCAAAGGTGTTCAGTGGGGTTGAGGTCAGGGCTCTGTGCAGGACACTCGAGTTCTTCCACTCCAACCTTCACACTCCATGTCTTCATGGAGCTCAATTTGTGCACAGGAGCATCGTCATGCTGGAACAGGTTTGGGCCTCTTAGCTCCAGTGAAATCTCAGGGGTCTTAATGTTACAGCATACAAAGACATCTTAGACCATTGTGCATTTGCAACTTTGTGGCAGCAGTTTGTGGAAGGCTGTGATATTCAGGTGTCCACAAGCTTTTGGTCATATAGTGTATATGGAAAAACTTGTAAGGTTGCAACCCTGTGATCTTCTTCTTATAGAGCAGTTTTGACACTTTAGGTAAGATGAGCTTACATGGTGAATTAGACAGTATATGGCAACCCTGATCTCTGCGCATGCGCGCAGTAGGACTGTATCTCGTGCTCCTGCTCTCCGTGTTGAATATACCGGTAAGTCTATTATTTTATATTGGCATGTAGATCCTTTATTTATGATCAGAAACAAAGCAGGTAGAAATGGTTCAGATGAACAGGACAGTCCACACACAGCTGGTCAAGTTAATAGCCAGATGAATGTTTATCCAGGTTAACAATAACTCGTTGATTATGCATGCAGGGTAATTAGTAATGGAGTAGACATTTGACAACAGTGCAAACCCAGGAGTAATTCTGCTTCTCAGTCACTCAGTGTGCGTACTTGATTTCAGATCAGGATCACACTTGAGGACTGCTTTAAATGTGTCCACGTCACTTTTACCCCCTACTTCCAGCTACTTCCCCTAATACCCAGCCTGTTCTCACCCTGCCATAACAAGGTGTCTTGTCCACTTCCTGCAGACTTTCCTACAGTGCTGATGACGTGTGCATGCGGATCTTAGTGACGTAGGGGTTTAAAAAAAAAAAAAAAAGCAACACACCTTGTGTACACAGTGGTCGTGTCCCTGTTGGGTAACTAATTTCATGTGACGTTAACAGAAAACAGAAAAAAAACCCACATTTTTTTTTCATTCTGTCAATCCCTGGCTGAACATTAAGCTATATTTATATTAGACGTTGCTTCACTGTTTACTATAGGGGCAGGTGGTGTAGATCCCAACCATACACTGTATGGCCAAAAGTATGTGGACACCTGATCATATGTGCATGTTGAACATCCCATTCCAGATTTACTCCCGCTTTTGCTGTTATAATAAGCTCCTCTCTTCTGGGAAGGCTTTCCACTAGATGTTGGAGCGCGGCTGTGGGGATTTGTGTTCATTCAGCTACAAGAGCATTAGTGAGGTCAGGCGCTGATGTTGGGATGTCGAGGAGGTCTGGGGTGCAGTCAGTGTTCCAGTTCATCCCAAAGGTGTTCAGTGGGGTTGAGGTCAGGGCTCTGTGCAGGACACTCGAGTTCTTCCACTCCAACCTTCACACACCATGTCTTCATGGAGCT
>CM041004.1:6170775-6183013 GCA_022985145.1 Pangasius djambal
GATTTGTGTTCATTCAGCTACAAGAGCATTAGTGAGGTCAGGCGCTGATGTTGGGATGTCGAGGAGGTCTGGGGTGCAGTCAGTGTTCCAGTTCATCCCAAAGGTGTTCAGTGGGGTTGAGGTCAGGGCTCTGTGCAGGACACTCGAGTTCTTCCACTCCAACCTTCACACACCATGTCTTCATGGAGCTCGCTTTGTGTACAGGGGCATCGTCATGCTGGAACAGGTTTGGGCCTCTCAGTTCTAGTGAAAGGAAACAGCATACAATCTAATTGAGTGCATCGAACACTGTGGCAACAGTTTGAACAAAGTTTTGGCCATGTCGTCTATATACCAGCCATTCAAAAATCTTCATTAAGTCTTTATTCACAACCCCATATATTTTAAATTCAGTTAAAATACTAATTGCCACTTTTGAGTGACTATTTATTTATTTATTTATTTAAATGTACGTCTGCTTAAGCACGTACCCTTAAACTAGAACCCCAAGATACACGTCATAGGCTAGACATGCTTTCGAGTCATTTTAGATTTAATCTGCACACCTTTCCATATGCAGTCGTGCCCATAGGAATGAAAGTTACGTTTCACACAAACATCAGGAATGGCTCATTTGATTTTCTGTAGCTTATTAGACTGCTTTTATTCCGTACCTTTAATTTCTCTGTGAAAATGTGCCTATCTGTTGACAGGTGTGTTTACATCATATATTACCGTTCAACTTGTAGTTCAACTATAGTGTCTGACTCTGAGAAACCTATGTAAGACCTGCAGTTTCAGTGTCAGCTGACTGTGTAAACTAATAAGTGGTGATGCTTCCAACCACTAAGCATGGAAAACCTTTTATGAATTCTTGAAAGAATCTTAAACTAAAGTGGTCAGTGTTGTTTGTCCAGAAAAGGAGCACAAATTTATGGATATCATCTTGTGTCTCACAACTACAGCTGTCAGGTGATACCCTGCTCCAGTCATTCCACTAAAATCACTATTTTGGAGCTCTAAAACAATAGACCATCCCTCAGGTATTATGGTGTGGTCTAATCTGGCCCCCTTTGACAAAAAGGGGGAAAAGTTTGGACACCCCTAGCCTGCATCTGGTATGCAAAACAAAAGAAATACCAGAGCAGCAGTGTTCATGATTTGCTTATAATGTGTACATCTATTTCCTTTCTTTATTCTGACAAACTTATACTTCTGGGGAAATGTGAACTGAGATTCCTTTGTTATTCCTGGTAATAAGGCCATAGGACAGTATGGGCAGTAGGTGGCAGTAACACACACACCTGCATGCAGTCATAACGCAGTCCTACGCAGGTAACACGCACATGGACGCACTGAGCCTCCGCCAGCCCACAGGTGTAACATGGCAGTACTTTAGGTGTGATTATCAGAGGATACACGTAAAGGTAGGACTCCTTGTTATTAAATGTGCATGGGTTTTATTCACTTTTTAGAAAAATAAGATATAAAACAAGCTTTTTATAAATGATCTTGAAAGATGGAAATAATTTTGTTTATTTAACTGGCCATTTGACAAAAATTTATTGGTTCATATTTACAAGATTGCAGGGTCAATTTTATTTTATATAAGCACTATTGTTATTATTATTATTATTAGTAGTAGTAGTAGTAGTACAGTACAGTAATACCTGTAAAATGTGATTTAATGTATACGTTAAGGCTAACATTTACATCAATAACTTAAAACCTAAATTACATTTTAGATTGGGTGATGCAAATCATAAATACAATAAATACATGGTAAACAGTTTTATTTTAAATCTAACCCCCCAATATGTTACAATACTAATTTATTATTACATTAAATTATTAAAACTACACTACAAGAAAGTAAATGTAAACTATTATACATATATTTATTAACATGTGTGTTAACAAGCCTTAGAATGAATCAAATCCAGTAAAATATTTAAAAGATTTTCAGGTACTGCTTTCAGGAGGTTGGCGCATGAAGGGTGACACGTTCATATGTATCAGTATTATAACTGACTTGGTCCTTCATTAACCTAATTAATCTGATACTCATAATCACAGTTTCAAAAGACACAGCAAACAGAAGACTAATGGGGAAAAAAAAAAACTCAGTGTCATCTCTTGTACTAAAATGGTATTAGCATACACATGATGTCATGTCTCAAAAACTTGGAGCAGCTTTCCCAGATGAAACCAAATGTGAACATCTGAAGCTCACACATTAGCATAAAAAAGGAATTAAAAATGGCTTCAGCTATAAACACACACACACACACAAAATTTTTGATTGTTTTACACTATACACTGTTTGCTTTTAACACAGTATTTCAGGGAGATATTTATAAATGCTAATCATCTTCACAGCTAGTGCTAGTCAGCTAGCTAAACCTGAGCTAATCTAACTGGATTTCAACAAATTGAATAACAACAAAATTAAAAAATAAGGGACAACATTTTTTAAATGTTCTTACTTTTAATTGACTATCCTGCTTCTATTGATTTACAATTGTATTATTTTAACAACTTCTATAATCATAGAAGAATACTGATTCGACATTGTATGGATTATTGAATAGAAAAGAGATAGACTGACATTTTACCCTTTTTATGAATTGTAATATAGAAGAGACTGGTAGAGTTGTTTATTTGACTTTTTAAATTGTAAATTTATATATTTATAGAATGTAAACTAGAATATTTATGAATTATAAAATAAATCTTAACATTCAGTCAAGAATCTCTGGAAATAGGTGGAATATTAGCATGATTAGGCTAATTTCCCCTGAACTGATTAGATCTAGTTATGTAGCCTAATACAACAGTTAGCCTGATGTTAGCCCTGTTACTAGTTAGCCAAAGAACTTAATTATTTTATGGCTTTTTTTCCCCTGTCAGTTAATGATATTCAGGAACACTCTCATCAATCAATCAGACAAAAAGTACAGAAAAACAAAAAAAAAAAACCAACCAAACAAAAAGCAGTGTACTGTATGCGCCTCAGGGGAAGTGTGAGGTGAAATGAACTCCCTTTTGTTGCATTTTGTTTCCTGCTCTTGGTTACTCCAGCTCACATTCACACCTGTATCACAGCAGGCATTTTTAAGAACCACGTGACTGAGACTTGTCCAAACACTGACTATGATCTCATACTCTATTTCCCGGGCAACTGGTTTGATCTGATTCTCTATTATCTTGTGAGGATAATACAAGTTGAATTGCACTCCTTATCAACTGTAAAAGTGGCGCAGCATTGTATTTTTCAACACGAGACGATTATGAGGGACGAGTGGCAACCCGAGTTAAAATTAACATGAGTATTTATGAATAACCAAAAATTTATACATTTATTTATCAATAATTTATAAAATCCAGTCACAATACGTCAGTGAGGCTGTAAGAATACAATTCAAAAATCCTCTCACAAATCCTGCCACGTTAGCTCATGTTAGCTGGCCAAGTGGCGTCAGAAGGGAAGATCTTAATTATTTATTAAATATGACTTCTCAGAAAACCTGTTAGGTGGTCATGATCTTCACTGTTAGCCAGCAAGCTAATAAGTACTCAATGTTAACTCTGTTATTGTCAGAGGGGAAAAAAGTAAACTGAAGCAGACTTGCTAATAACCAAGCAGGCGTAGCATAGTTAGTTAAGCTAATGCCAACTACTAGATACTGCTAGATTATTGAACAGTCTTTTGCTGTTTCTCTCTATACAGAAATTAGTCCACTTTTAGATTGGGGGAAAAAAAAAAATCATTAGGAGAATTTGCCTTTTTGCCACTGAACCTGGAGTTTTTAGTTTTTTTTTTTTGTTTTTTTTTTTAAAAACAACTCATAGTTTTTATAGCATGTATACATTTAGAGACTGTCCACACACTATAACTTATACTACTTTATTTCTTCAATTTTTTATGTTCATCAAATATAAAGTAACTGTGCATTAATATTTTCAGAAAAATCTTATTTTTAAAAATAGTTTGCAGAGATTCTGTTTTACAGAAGTTCAGAAAGGCAGTGAGTTATTTATATTTTTCAGTGCTGTTATCTTGATATCACAACCTTTTTTCTCATGATCTCGAGATAACAAAAGTCGTTTTCTTGAGATAAAAAAAGTTGTAACAAAAGTCTCAGAATCACTATAACACCAATTTATGACAGTGTGACACTGGCCACAACGATGCAATACTAGCGTGCTACTGCTAAAAATTGAAAATAACTTATCATGAGATCACAAGAAATATAATTTTTGATCTTGAGATAATAGTACAGAAACTAATGGTCTTTCTGGACTTGTGTAGTGTTTGCTTGTTTGCACTTCAAAAAATAAAAAATGTGTAATTTTTAAAAAATTTTTAATGTCAATTTTTTTAAACATATCTTTGTTTCTGCTTATATAAATATATACATTTTTGTTAGTAACTTTAGGATCATCTACCTTATAGCTGTACATGTATGCATAAATATACGAAAGATTTACTTAATGCCTGCAGTCAGAAACAAGTAATTCAGTAATGGGATTAATCCGAGACTAATGCAGATTCCTACAAATTTGTACACATCTTTGTAAATCTGGTGTTTAAATAGTGTGATAGTCTAAAACATTATCTGGATATGGCTTTATATAAGTACTATATTCAAAATGTTTTTGCATTCTGTAAGGTTTTTCCTGTGTGAAAGATATTTATTCCTTTAAAAGTACTAGCCTACATAATAAAAAAATTGGGAAAAACCCTGACTTTTGTTGTTGAATTAGCCTATCAATGGAGTCTTCTTCAAATTACAGCGAATCCAGTTGCTCAAGCAAGGTATTCTTTATTAAACTCAATATCACAAGCTTAGAACATATTCCCCCAGAGTGCATCTCATTGTGGATCAGGTTACAAGAGGACTTACACTGTCAGAATTACTTAGAGATTTGCTCAGATAACAAAGATCTCACATACGGAGTGTAAAGCTACCGCTAGAACAAGCACCGGTATCGTCTTTGAGAACCAACCTTTTGTGCTTACAAGCCAGAATGCATTCATAACACACATTTTTACGTAATTGTTCATTATATGTGTACACGCATAAAAGCAAAATTACTATTTACATCACCACACTTTTCTCTTTTAAAATGTAAAATACATGGTGATTAAAAACTGAAACCTTTGAATAAGCTACAGAGGTACAATAGTTGTGTACATATTACCTCCCTGGTGTTCAGTTTTTTCCATTTCCTTGCACGTTGCAGTACTTTCACATGAAAATCCTGGAATCTCACAATGATGGTGTTGAGGACTGGGCCAACACATTCAGTAGGCTTGCTTAGGGTCGTTGTCTTGTTGGAAGATGCTCCACCACAGTCTCATTTCTGCAGCCTGGTTGCCTGATTGCCTTGTATTTGGCTTTATCCATGTTTCCCTCAAGCCTGCCCAGGTTCCTAGTCCCTGCTGATGAATAGCATTCCCACAACATGATGCTCCCACCACCATGCTTCATTGGGGGGTGGGGTGGGTGGTATTCTCAGGGTGATTAGTAGTGTTGGGTTTTTGCTGCTTTTTCCTTGCATGTTGCAGTACCGTAACTTTCACATGAAAATCATGGAATCTCACAATGATGGAGTTGGTTCTGGAGCCCTCTGATAAATGGAGTGACGTACGAAGCAGCACCGATATGAATTTAACCATATCGTCGTTTCCTTTACCTTCGGCCACCCCACAATTCGAATATTATTCCACCTTGCTCTTGACTCTTTATCCTCACATTTAACAGAGAGCCTGGTTTCTTTTTGGAGTAGATACAGGATTGCTCTGTCCTGGTGCATAGTCTTATCGTCTGCTTTGCCAACTCTCTGTTCAAGCAGATGTTTGCTGCTTCAGAGCCATTATTCTTTCCAAAACCTCTTTCATATTTGGTGAAAGAGTCTTGCAAAAGTTGTTTGGGTATCGACACATGCTTTAGCATGTTCTTCTTTAAGTTTATGTACTTCATCAAGCACTGATTGTTCTTTTTCGTTAGATACTGTTAGCTTTTTAGCTTTTTGGTGTATAGCAAAAATGTGTTTTTTTATTTTATTTTTTTGTTTTTTTTTTTGTTTGTTTTTTTAAACTTAATTTACCTCTGCGTTCTTCTTCTGCATTGTTAGCTCTGTGGAGAAAATGTGCCTCATTTGCCTTTGGAGTTATTTTTTTATTAGACTAGTTTAGATAGGTTTGTCTACAACCCCATTATTCACGCTGTTTCTTTACTCATGACGCCACTGCAAGTCCTCTTGTGTACATATTAGGCATATTTGTGGAATATGGTGATTAGTGACTGTTTGAACTAGAAGTCTGCTCAATAAATTCCAGTTATTCTGGTTTGGATATTGTGGTTAAGGTTCAGTTTGTCAAAGACTGTTGTGTACTATGTTATGCTGCCTTTAACTCTTTTGATTAAGTCCAGACAATCTGTTTTAATTTCTTTTTTTTATGTTAGATGGAGGGAGACTCTGGGAAGATGCGTGTGATGGTGACAGGTGGCAGTGGTCTGGTGGGCAGAGCCATAGAACAAGTGTTGAAAGAGGAAGGAGGAGCAAGAGAAGGAGAAGAATGGATCTTCCTTTCATCCAAAGATGCCAACCTTATGTAAACACCTGTTTTTTTTTTAATTCCAAACACATTCATATTCGTAAGAGGACATAGAAATGTGGCATTTAGAAATGGCCCATGGAACATTTTCGTATGTTAAGTCACATACACTGTAGTCAGTGTTACTTTCCAGTTAGTTCCATTTAGTTCACTTAAAGCAGAACAGCGCAAAGGGAGGTTCCTTAGGGAAGAGCACTGAGTGCACAGTGAGCAACAATGTATTTGCATTTGTTCGAATCTTTTATGAGGGCTGTATTAGTAAGCCTGCACAAGTTGTTCCTGTTGAGTCAAGTTAGCCTAAATCTCCGTAAACACTCTATGTAAACTAGAACTCAGTATCACATCAACACACCCATTTCTATGTGTGAAACCACAAGGAAAAAATATCTGGTTTTAGTAATATATTCATGTCTTTAAATACCTTAAGGAATTTACCATATTCTTCTTCAGTACTTGGGCAAAAAACAGTTCTCTTCCTGGTTTAGGGATATAGCTGAGACAAAAGCTGTGTTCCAGAAACACCGCCCAACACACGTCATTCATCTGGCAGCCATGGTGGGCGGTCTCTTTAAAAACATGAGACAGAACCTTAGCTTTTGGGTAAGACACACACACACACACACACACACACACACGTTTCTCCTACTATCCTTATTTACTTTAACTTAATTATTAATCCAGCTAATTAATGCTATGCCTACACCTAAACCCCTAAACCTAACCTTAACCTCAGAAAAACTTTAAGGGATTGTTTCTCAGACACGGTTCAAATTAAGACATAATCCAGAATACACAAATCCATCAAGGTCTTAACACTGGCTGTTCTGAAACACACCTTAATTTAAGATTAAGTAAACTTAACATAATCTTCGTGGTTTAAAATGTGACTCTTCCAAATACCAAGCATGTGTTCTATTAGACGTCTAGTGCGAATATGAGTCTGGTTGTAGCAAGGATGCTCAGGTGTTACTGGTTGTAAATATAGTGTGAACAAAATGTTCTTCTGAGCATACACACTGTCACCGCGAACGATCCCATCATGAGCTCCTCTTTCAAACTGCATGCAGAGATGAATTTAGGAAAATCCTTGAAATTCAATGTGCCACTATGTTTAAAAACTCCAACTCTGTATTGCATACAGATGGATGCAATAATAGTGAAAAAAACAGTTCTTTCAATTCCTATACTCCTCAGAATCTGGTGTAGAAAGAGACTGGTTGGAAATGTGGTATGTGTCTATAAACTCTCTGAGTCCTAGGAAATTTCCATAGTCAAAGAATCGCCTGGGTTAGAGCTCACGTTGCTCTTCATTTCACAATTTGCCTTGCAGATTCTATGCATTCTGTTTGCAACCATTTCAGGATGAAATATGCCACATGCCAAAAACCTTAATGTCATGATAACTTGGAGACAAAGGGGTATAGGTATTCGTCTTTGGGTGACTGATGAAGACTTGTGCACCAAAAATGAAATGAATGCACGCTCAAAAACGAATGTCCTCTAAACCACGTTACAGGTCACTCTTGCCGATGAGAGTTTGTCTGGCAGGTGGAACCCGTTGGTCTTCTTTAATGTAGTCCAAATAAAACCTGCCCTCCCCAGAGGTTTACTTTAAACACTTATTTGCATGATCTTTGACTTAGGCATCAGATTATACATGACTAGACCTAATCCCTGTTTGGGAAAGCACCCAAAAACTTTTGCTCATGGGGACCAGTAGATATCAAAGCCATCATATACACACACACACACACACACACACACACACACACACACACACACATTTTACTATCATTGGTAGCTTTTTTCCATTATAAATAGCTTTAAACATAGTGAAGGCTTAAAATTATATATGTTCATCGAATGTATTGTCTTTCAGAGAAACAACATCTACATCAATGACAATGTGCTGCAGACAGCTCATGAGTTTGGTGTGGAAAAAGTTGTGTCCTGCCTGTCCACCTGCATCTTCCCAGACAAAACCACTTACCCCATTGACGAGACTATGGTTTGTATACTTGTTCTTTTTTCAGTACTTTCTTTCTGAGAGAGGTGATTGCAGGTTTTTTTTTTTTTTTTTTTTTTAAGTACAGGTTAGCATTCTCTAAACAGAAATCTGAATGTAAATGACTAGATTTGAGCTTTGATTCAGGGTCTGCTAAATACTTTTTTCTTTCCCTTGGTAAATTTTGAATCATCTCACTGGTAAATAAATGTTTTATGGTCTCCTGGAGGTGGTGGTTTTATAAGGATTTTATTCAAAATTTATTCGATTACCATTTCAGAGAGTGAATTGTCTTCATGGTTGCATGTGTTGCTTTGAGATTAGTGACTCTAGTATGCATAAATGCATTTAATTGAACTGAATCTTATTTGCCTTTCCATCAGATTCACAATGGTCCTCCTCATGAATCTAACTTCGGTTATTCTTACGCCAAACGAATGATTGATGTCCACAACAGGTGAGTAATTAGATGTTGCTGTTGTAGCTGTGTGCATCATAGGAATGTACGTAAAAGCTGTATCCTTTGTTAGAATGTTTTAGGGCAGTTTTTGTTTTCATCAGTGCTAGCAGTTTACACTAACTAGGCCAACATTCCAGAGACACTGAGTCACATATGCTCAGTTGGATTGAGAACTGGGCTTCAACTGGGCCAACACATTCAGTAGGCTTGCTTAGGGTCGTTGTCTTGTTGGAAGATGAAGCTCCACAACAGTCTCATTTCTGCAGCCTGGAACAGCTTTTCTTCTCTGATTGCCTTGTATTTGGCTTTATCCATGTTTCCCTCAAGCCTGCCCAGGTTCCTAGTCCCTGCTGATGAATAGCATTCCCACAACATGATGCTCCCACCACCATGCTTCATGGGGGGGTGGGGGGTGTTATTCTCAGGGTGATTAGTAGTGTTGGGTTTTTGCTGCTTTTTCCTTGCATGTTGTAGTACCGTAACTTTCACATGAAAATCATGGAATCTCACAATGATGGAGTTGGTTCTGGAGCCCTCTGATAAATGGAGTGACGTACGAAGCAGCACCGATATGAATTTAACCATATCGTCTTTTTTGTGGTCTCAACCGACCAGATTTTCCATGTTTGTTGAGTCTAAGACAGTACTGTTTTTTCCCACTGATGGCTTTGTTTCATTAAATGCTTTCTTCTTGCTATTCTAATAGTAAAAACTTCTTGTTAACTGGGCTAATAGTTATGCAAGGCTGATGATGCCTGGTAAACTATGTAGCCACTATTCAGAGAAAAACCAGACACTGTGAACAAATAACAGACAGATCACATTACGGGACATGTATTGTTCCAGTGCATTGCATTTTCTACTGCTGTAATTGTAAAAAACATTGTATGTTATACATAGCTAAATGGTAATAGATTGTGTTTTGTGCAGGGCATATTATAAACAGTATGATCGACGGTACACTGCTGTTATCCCCACAAACGTGTTTGGTCCCCATGACAACTTCAACATAGAGGATGGCCATGTTCTCCCAGGACTTATACACAAGACCTACATAGCACAGAGTAAGAAAAACTAATATGCAGTGCATACATATTCTATCTCTCTGCACGTTTGAATTCAGAATGAGATGAAAGTCTAGGCTGAAGAACATTTAAAAAAGTTTAATACAGGCTCCTCGTTCTTTAAATCAGCCTGTATGCCAGCGTGTTACCTGTATCAGGTATCAGGTATTCTCACTCACAATTGTTTGACCTATTTTGTAAGGAACAGTATGTAAATTTATTAAATTCTTACATTAGCAGGCTGTGGTAGCTACATTTTCCTAGTTTGTGAAAGACGGCTCGTCTGCATTTTGGATTACTGCTCTAATGGGACATTAGCCTAAATCCTGAGCAAACAGAACTGTTATTTAGCTAACAGAACTGTTTTAAAACTTAAGCATAACCTCCTTAAGTTAATGGGAAACCAGTAATGGCTGGTTACGTAATTATTCACAAATAATTAACATAATAATTAACATAATCATAATTAACGTTTCTCTTTCCAGTTGCTGGGCTGGTTTGGCCTGGTGTTTATTACTTGATACTTGGTAAACAATGACCCAACCAGACTCCTCAGAAGACTCATGACACATGATAAGATAGGAGTAAATATATATTAATATTTAACTGGTTCACTTTATCCCTTACATTATAGCTGCTATAAACTGATGCTATAAACTGTTATAGCATGGCTTGAAGATATCTAAAGAAATTATTATATGGAAGACCATATTCTATACGCAAATGATCAAAACTGTCAAATGCATTGTCAGTAAATAAATCTTTAATGTAAATAATAATAATGAGTAAAATTTGGGTAGCCCAATCCACTGAAGTTGCGACTTTGCTAGAAAAAAAAAAAAAATATATATATATATATATATATATACACACACACACACACACACACACACACACACACAGTTGGGTCCGGAAGTATTTGGACAATGACAGAGTTTTTGTGATTTTGCCTTTATACACCACCACAATGGATTTGAAATAAAACAATCAAGACGTGATCGAAGTGTAGACTTTCAGCTTTATTTTAAGAGGTTCCACAAAAATATGGCATTTACCATTTAGGAATTACAGCCATTTTAAGCAAAGTACCTCCATTTTCAGGGGCTCAAAGGTATTTGGACAAAGTGACCTACAAGAAGTTAACTGACCAGGTGTGGTCCATTCCCTCTTTTCTTCAAGACAAATGAAGCAGATAAAAGGTCTGGAGTTGATATCAGGTATTGAGTTGGCATTTGGCAGCTGTTCGACTGGAGCTACCAATATGAAGTCCAAGGAGATCTCAATGGAAGTGAAGGAGGCCATGATTAGGCTGAAAAAACAAGAGAGACCTATCAGAGAGACAGAAAAAACTTTAAGCGTGGCCAAATCAACAATTTGATACATTCTTAAAAAGAAAGAAAGCACTGGTGAGCTCAACAACGTTGAAAGGCCTGGAAGACCACGGAAGACAACTAAAGTGAATGATTGCAAAATCCTTTCCTTGGTGAAGAAAAACCCCTTCACAACATCAACAGAAGTCAAGAATACTCTGGAGAAGGCAGGCGTATCATTGTCAAAATCTACAATCAAGACGCCTTCATGAATGTAAATACAGAGGGTTTACAACAAGGTGCAAAACCACTGGTAACATTCAAGAACAGGAAAGCCAGATTAGACTTTGTCAGAAAACATCTAAAAAAGCCTCCCATGTTCTGGAATAAGATTCTTTGGACTGATGAAGCCAAGATTTACTTGTACCAGAATGATGGGAAGAGAAAAGTATGGTGAAAGAAAGGAACAGCTCATGATCCAAAGTATACCACATCATGTGTCAAACATGGTGGAGGCAGTGTTATGGCATGGGCATGTATGGCTGCCAGCGGAACGGGATCACTGGTGTTTACTGATGATGTGACTGCTGACAGAAGTAGCAAGATGGATTCTGAGGTGTATAGGGCTCTACTGTCTGCTCACATTCAGCCAGATGCTACAAAACTGATAGGACGCCGCTTCACAGTGCAGGTGGATAATGACCCTAAACATACTGCAAAAGCAACTCAAGACTTTTTGAAGGCAAAGAAATGGAATATTCTTCAATGGCCAAGTCAGTCGCCTGATCTCAACCG
>CM041004.1:6189251-6210775 GCA_022985145.1 Pangasius djambal
AGTAAAATTAAATAAAGCAAAAAAAAAAAAATAGACTAGCAAAAATGAACACTTTACTTAAATGATCAATTTTAAAAAAACATATGTTAATAATTATCTTCACTGAAAAAAATACATTTTAAAATTTGAAATAAAAAGATTTCTTTAAAAACAGTGGTAAGCTATATCATATTATGATTATTATGATTATGATTATTATGATTATTATTATTATTATTATTGGTTGTTGTTGTTGTTATGACCATTATGCTACGATTTTCATCTCCCATGAGTCATTCGTGTAGCACTGCTACTACAGTAAATTGTACATGTAAATTTGGTTGTTGTTTTTTTTTCCCCAGATCAAATGCACATCATCCACCATTGTGTATTTCCCAGGCTTGGTAGGCACATCAGGGGCCCGTTTCAATAAGGAGCTTCAACCAACTCTGAGTTTAAACTTGAACTCTGAGTTGACTTACTCTGAGATGGGAAACTCGGAGTTTTCGGTTACAGAACAGCTGAAATGAGTTCAGTCAACTCTAAGTAGGTTGACTGAGTTAAGCGCGTGCACCACGACTACAAAAAGCCATGCTCAATAGAGTGCAGATATTATGAGTCACCATGGCAACAGCACCCGGGGGAAAAAAAGAGGTCTCCATATTTCTCCCCATATTTCTGCAAGCGTGTGGCGAGGACGAGCACATATTTCGGAAAGAAACAAAAAAAAAAAAAAAAACCACCACAGCTACAGCGGCGAAAGAGAGAGAGTTAGCTTGGGAGAAAATATCTGCTCGAGTCTGCATAAGGTTAAGTAATGTAATTAATTCAAATTCAAATTCAGTTTTATTTGTATAGCGCTTTTAACAATGGACATTGTCACAAAGCAGCTTTACAGAAATAAATGGATTAACAAAAAATATATTATAAATATTTGAATTTATCACTGTGAATTTATCCCTAATGAGCGAGCCAGAGGCGACGGTGGCGAGGAAAAACTCCCTGAGATGATATGAGGAAGAAACCTTGAGAGGAACTCAAAAGGGAACCCATCCTCATCTGGGTGCAACAGATGGTGCGATTAAATAAATAAATCCCTTCTATTATTGTGCGCTATATGGACAAATAGTGCAATTGTGCAACCAACAAATTCATCACAGTTTCCGCAAGAAGTCCGGTTGGTTAAAATCTATCTGCTGTCCACTGATGGAGTCCTGAGTACGAAGCTGCTCGTGGCAACCGCAGCCCCAAAGCCACTACAGCAATCGCAGTCCCAAGCCATTACAGTACAGCTCCCCATATGAGATCCCCAAGCCATCTCCACAGCCCCCAGGTGGCACCATCCCCAGCAAACCAAACGGTTCTTCAGGCCGTCCATATGGGGCCCCAGCAGCAGCGAGCGAACTCAACCGATGAGAACTCCAACCAGAAGTAGGGCATCAGGATGGGTCAGGCAGCGAGGAGGAGCAGAAGGGGTCAGGATCACTGGCATCTCAGAAGTGGCATGTGTAGCTCGACAGACTTACTGTAATTTAATTTTCACTTGAAAAAAGTATGGGATTACTCTTAATCTTTCTGTAATTTAATGGAAGTAACTTGTGATGCAATTACATTAAATACAGAATTTTTTTTACGAATTAAAAGTGCAGTTTTGTGTCTATCCTTGTATTGAGGTTGATATGAGATTTATAAAGCAATTAGTAATAAATAATCCAATACTTTTTAGGGAGAGTAATTATCACATGAATCTACTTTTTTAGAGTAACTTACCCAACATGAATGAGGTGTTTAAATACCGCTTCCAAAAAAAAAAAGGGGAGGAGACCGAAAGAGACTCCGGGTTTAACGAAGAAAACCTGCTCGCGACCAGGTTAGGGTCACAGAGTAGGTTGCCATGGTAACTGACTCAGAGTACAGGTTACCTCTCTTTCAGAAACTGGCTTGACTTACCCTGCTTTCTCGGGTTTGCTTTTACCTCCGTTTCTGAAACGGAAAACCCAGAGTTTCCCCACGTTTCAGGGTTAACATACTCAGAGTTTTCACTTAACCACCTTTCTGAAACGGGCCCCTGAACAAGGGAGTCAGTATAGCAAACCTGCAGGACTGGAATTATTGTAAGGTTTTGTATTGCCCCAACGGCGCACCTTTCCTGATCCTCATCTTTTGAAAAACAAATTACTCGCAAACACATGAGGCAAAAGAAGAACACTTAATGTCAGTAAAATGCAAAAAAATGTGAATTGAAATACAAAGCTAAAGGATTTAAATCTCAGTGCTGTGTCTGTGCTCTTTAGGATAAACATATAGACTGAAATCTTGAATCTTGGATCTTTGCCAAACAGAGACTGAGAGACTTTTTCAATAGTCAAAACTAAATACTGTGGGTATTAATCACTCACAAATCATATGTACACGTGCTTTCCCACTTTCCCATGCTGTTTTTTTTTTAGACAATATTTAAGTCAAGTCAAGTCAAGCGGAGTTTATTGTCATTTCAGCCATAGACAGCCAGTCAGTACAGAGTGAAACGAAACAACGCTCCTCCAGGACCAAGGCGCTACATAGGACAAGCACAGAACAACACAGAACTACAAGGGACTACATAAATTTACATAAAGTGCACAAGTGCAGACATGTGCAGACAGCACAAGACAGTACAATGACTACTGGGATAGACAATGGGCACAGTACGTCCCAGTGTAGCGCCGACCAGTACACAGTTCTCTTAGAAAGTATCATAATAGTACTATCATAATAGTACTATAATTTAGTATTTTATTTTTATAATCTTGCTGCCTGATGGCTCCAAGGTGCCAGGTTCAGTCCTGAGCTGTGTGGAGTTTCACACGTTCTTCATACGGCTTCATGGGTTTCCTCCTGGTTCTCCAGTTTCCTCCTGCAGCCCAAAAACATGCAGGTAAGCAGATTGGGGGCTCGAGATTGTCCCTGGGTGTGAATGAGGGTGAATGTGTGTGTGTGTGTGTGTGTGTGTGTGTGTGTGTATGGTGTCTGGCCAATGGACTGGTGCATTCCTGCTTCATGCTCAGTGTCCCTGAGATTCGCCACGACCCTGACCAAGATAAAGCAGTTATTAAAAAAAACTGCATGGATGTACTTTTGTCATTTTTACACTACGTTTACAGCATTTGGCAGACTCTCTAATCCAGATCTCACATCATCTGAGGATTAGGGGGCTTGCTCAAGGGCCTAGTAGAGGCAGCGCTGGGATTTGACCTCATAACCTTCTGATCAGGAAGTATAATGTCTTAACCACTGAGCTACTATTGTCTGTGTTTTTTTAATGTTCTGACAAATCACACCCATATGTGCTTGCTGAACACCCCAATCCAGCTTTTTGTGTGTTTGTGTGTGTGTTTGTTTGTTTAGCTGTTGGCTGTTTTGCATTCTACACAATTGCGCACTTCACACTTTATAGCAACAGTCTGGAGAAGAATCACACGACTGTGATGGTCACGTGTCCACATACTATTAGCTGTTTATAGTGTCAATATTTTTGAGTCATACATTAGATGAATTTTTTTTTTTTTCATTTGGAAACGATATTCTCCTGTGCATACATTGGAGGTATATTTCTTAAAGTCTATTTTAAATAATTACATTGTTTATGATGTTTTTTTTTTTTTTTTCCTCCTAACAATCCAATGTGTGTGTATTGGGACTTTTGTTTTGAAATACCGGAAGTCAATTCCGCTCTTCATGCCACGTGTTGCAGTGTGCAGCACATTTCTGTGCTCCCTTAGAGAAAGATTTACACCTGTACACTGTATGCAGTGACAGCACGTGCATCCCAGTAAACAGATAAGCTGTAAGTACCCCAGCATTAACATGTGCAATTCATCTGCAGTGCATTCACCCACACTGAAATGTCTTGAGTGCTACAGATACTTTGTTTATTCCAGTTTTCCGCAGGAAAGATCATGGATGAGTTGCCTCAGCTGAAGATTGGGTTCATTGGAGCAGGAAACATGGCTTATGGGATAGCACAGGGCATCCTTAAACCTGGTAGCTATGAGACATCTTTATTTATGACTATACTGGACAACTACAGAGCAGCTCTTTAAACTGTACTGAAAGCAGCACATGCATGTGTTTGATCAATCTAGTGTAGATTTGAGAGTGTGGATTTTCTTGATTGTTCCAGAAAAAAAAAAAAAAAAGAACAATCCCAATCTGAAAATGTTTGCAAAGGTGTGCACTGAAATTACAGCACCATCTAGCGGTTTTCAGAAATGATAGCAGGTTGGCATACTGTATGCTACATGCTGTTAAAAACCTTTTTACAGCAACTAGTCAGAATGAAATCTAACAAACTTCTGCAAACAAACACAAAGTGTGAGTGCGTACAGTTTGTCTATGATGTACAAAATCATTTCCGTAAAGATTAGGAGACGGGGAAAAAAGGGGAGATTATGCATGTACAGGGAATTTGTCCTGGTACGAGGTTCACACATACAGGGACGACATAGAGCAGAGGTGTCCAAACTTTTTTTCAAAATCCCCGTGGGCCAGGCTCTAGTGTTCTGGAGCTGAAATTAAATAATGAGTATGAGCCTCACTTTGAGGGTATTTACATTCAAATCAGGTGTAGGATTTGCAGCACTTTTTAATGTGTTTCCCACATATTTCAGGGACCAAAAGTAATTGGACAAACTCACATACTCATAAATTAAATTGTCTTTTTTAATACCTAGCTACAGATCCATTTTAAGTAAGGACTCAAGAATTCACTAAATGTTTTCCATGCTCAGTGGTTTCCAGATCTTTGGAAATCACCCCTTCTGACTGTTAACTTTTTGTGTGTAGCCATGACTAAATATCAGTGTGTAAAATAATTTGCAGGTGTAGTCAGCGGAAAAAAGCGTTCTTGCATTTTAGTTAACTGTGTTAACACGTTCTGCTGGCACCGTCAGGGCCTCCTATCATCCGTTCTAAGAGAGAATCAACGGGTCGCATTTGTCCCTGGGGCCAGACTTTGGACACCCCTGACATAGTTCAATAAAAAATTATATACACACAAGCATCTGTCTGTACATTAGAAATGCACGTGCACCACAGTGGCCTTATTTTCCACACAAAGGCTGAGGAAAAAGACAAAAAAAAAGTCTTACTTTTCCAGTGTAAACCATTATCACACTGCAGCAGGAATCTTGTAGTCGTATGCAGGATTATTCATCATGTATGACTTAATTATTGTGTATACACTGTATAAGTATGTGAACACCTTACCATCACATCATGGTGTGTGAAGGTTGGACTGGAAGAACTCGAGTGTCCTGCACAGAGCCCTGACCTCAACCCCACTGAACACCTTTGTGATGAACTGGAACACCGACTGAACCCCAGACCTCCTCGACATCCCAACATCAGCGCCTGATCTCACTAACGCTCTTGTATCTGAATGAACACAATTCCCCACAGCCACGCTCCAACATCTAGTGGAAAGCTTCCCAGAAGAGTGGAGCTTATTATAATTCAATCTGGAACGGAATGTTTAAAAAAAGCACTCATGGGTGATGGTCAGGTGTCCACAAACCTTTAGCCGTATCGTGTATAAAGGCACACGCAGAATAAACATGACTTTAAGGCTTTAGTGCCTTCTTCAGTGCCTTGCGTTGGATGACGCATTGCACACGTACACAGCCAATCTTAATGAAACAGTTTAACAGTTTTTTTTTGACAGGTTTTGCCAAAGTTCAGTAAATTGCCGACAAGTGTATCATCATGGACCATGAAAATAGCTTCATGTGTTGTAATATTTTTGATATATGACTTACCCCTAAGCTGTTTTTTTTTTTTTTTTTCCTCCTTGTACCTGTTTCTTTATACATATGAACATTTGTGAATTAAACGCAATCCACTTCCTGGTACATGAATCAGCCGAGTACCTTCACAATGGTGAAGAGCAGCTGGTTCAATAGATACAATTGTGATAGAGAAGTGTGAGAAAAGGTTATTTGGTACGCGTAAGGTAGATGTGCAAGCTCTAGCTTTAGAGCTTACATTGTGATTTTTATCAGTATTCCAAATGTTCTGTTTTAAAGAGTGATACTGGATCTGTGTGTTGTGCATCATTAGGTGATGTTGTCGCGTCTAATGTGATTGTAAGTGCCCCGTCCAAAAACAACTTTTCCCGCTTCCAGGTAAATCACACATGCTTTATTGTTTTTGTCTGCTTAGGTATGATGCAGTATAAAAACTATCATTCTCAGTAACTATATTCTGGTCACCGTCTTTACTGATCCTGTCACTGCGTCTAGGCAATGGGAGTTGCAGTCACGCACTCAAATGAGGAAGTTATTCATAGTTCTCGTCTGGTCTTCCTGGCAGTCAAACCCCATCTGATCCCGACTGTCCTAAGTGCACTCTCAGAGCACGTCACCCCACAACACATTATTGTCTCAATGGCAGCTGGAGTCACTCTAGCAACACTTGAGCGGGTGAGAGACATTGTTATTTCTATATACACTTATCCAGTCAGCCAATCATGTGGTGGCAGTGCAATGCATAACATCCTGCACACACAAGTCAAGAGCGTCAGTAAATCTTCACAAGGAAATGCCTGATTGATGAGAGAGGTCAGAAGGGAATGGAGAGGCAGGTTTGAGTTGCCGGGAAAGCTACGGTAACTCAAATAACCACTCTTTACACCCGTGGTGAGCAGAAAAGCATCTCAAACAGATCAGGTTCCACTTCTGTCAGCTACAAGCAGGAATCTGAGGGTACAATGGGCACAGGGTCATCCAAATTGAAGGTGAAGATTGGAAAAAGACCAGGCTGATTGGATAATTGCATGAATAAGCAGGAGTGCAGGTGTAGTATGCAATATACTAAATCATTATAACTTAAAATTTGCGCCAATTTTCGGTGTCTAGTTGTTGCCTGGCGGATCCTGTGTGATGCGTCTGATGCCGAATCTTCCGTGCATGCTCCAGGAAGGAGCTCTACTCCTGGCATGTGGAACAGGGGTCAAGCAGGAGGTGGCTTCTCTGCTGAAAGGTCTCCTCTCACCTTGTGGACTGGTGGAGGTTGGACCTGAGTCCTGGATTGATGCCCACACAGGCCTAAGTGGCAGTGGTGTGGCTTTTGTGAGTATGACAACACTAGTGTTGAAACAGGATGAAAAATCAGGTTTGGAAACCTGCGACATGGTTCAGCGTCACAGGTTTCGGCGTATCACAGTGTCTGCTTAAAACTTTTGCATTTTCAAAAAGGATGACTTTCAATGATGCAGTGTATAGAGCCGCTGTTACTTACATACCTTGTGTTCTCAGGTATCTCCCCCCGGCCCGCATTGCTGTTACATGTTGTGAAAAATCATAAATGCTACCGCTAAATGTAGACGTGGGAACCTCTGCAGGATAACTATTTTAGATTTCTTTATCACAGTGTACTATTACACAGTTGAATCATGCTAAAGTGCCTAAAGCAGAGGATAAGGTGTCTTTAAAGAAAGGTCTGAAACAAAACTAGCAACATTTAATTATTATAAAATTGTATACATACTATATATAAAAACTGTAAGCATTTGTACGTTAAGAAATTTTGTGAGCTCACATATTTTAGAACTTTAACAGCCGGCTCTGCCTGATAGGTGTACGTGTTTGCTGAGGCCCTGGCTGAAGGAGCTGTTAAAATGGGAATGCCGAGTGCGCTGGCTCAGCGTTTTGCAGCTCAGACTATACTAGTAAGTGTTTTTACAACTGTATATGTTTGAATCATTAGTCTATTTATTAAAAAAAAAAAAAACATAACTTGATATTACAGCCTGGACGGTTTTGACAGGGTGCAGGTCATTTGTTGCGAGATGGTGAGAAGCATCCAGCACAGTTAAAGGCAGAAGTGTGTACACCAGGCGGGACCACGGTGTACGGACTTCACGCACTGGAAAAAGGAGGGCTCAGAGCAGCCGTCATGGGGGCCGTGGAGGCAGCTACAGCAAGAGCAAGAGAACTCGGGCGCAGTTAAAGGAGGAGCAAGACAGTCAGCAGGAAAAAGAGGGAGGAAGAGATGTAAAGAGAGAAGCGATGGCAAGACTGGACTATGAGCTATTAGTTACAGAGTAATGTAGGGTTACGTAGGGATACGTAGAAGATGAAAAAGCAGCACTGGGAAAAACTGCCTATTTAAGTGTACATCAGTTCGTTAAGTCATAAATTAAATCACAAACAATATCTCTTGTATAGCTGTCTGCTGAGTCTTACATAGAAGCTAGTTTATTGTAATCTGTTTTGTCAAAAGCATTGGTTGGGAAAGCATTCCAACATGAATCGAATGTATAAATGAATGAATGAATGAATGAAAAAAGTCAAATGTTTATCATTCACAAATCCATCAAAGCACTTTTATAGCAGTGGAAGTGACCACAAACACATAACTGATGATACTGTTCTCTGCCTGCATCCGTTGTTTTTAACAGAAAAGGCTATTCCAATCACTTCCTGTTCCAATACGTTGCCTACAGGCCATTATTTTATACAATTTATTTCATATTTAAGATGAAGTCCCTTTGTCGCCTAGATAATCTAACACTGTCCGTTTGAGATGAACCCCTTAAAAGCACACAACTTATCACTTAGGCTTAGTGTGTATTGCATTTAAAAGTAAGATGTGTTGAAACAGGTCCAATATTTAAAAAAAAAAAAAAAAAAAAAAACTCACTAATGTTCAACATAGAGATTAATATGTTGGCTAGGTATTAAGCAATCTGTAAAAATCTAGTTCTGAATAGCATCCCTAAGCAGTGTGTGTATACACATAAAATTTGACTTTCATGTTTTTACAAAAAATGTTTACACTTTTATGACAGCACGGCAAACTATAACCTTGCTTAGGGGTTGGGGGCTCGATCCCGTCTTCGCTCTGTGTGCGAAGAGTTTGCATGTTCTCCTCCGGGTACTCCGGTTTCCTCCCCCAGTCCAAAGACATGCGTTGTAGGCTGATTGGCAAATTGTCCGTAGTGTGTGTGTGTGTGTGTGATTGTGCCCTAGGATAGGTTGGCACCCCGTCCAGGGTGTCCCCTGCCTTGTCCCCCGAGTCCCATGGGATAGGCTCCAGGCTCCCTGCGACCCTGTCTAAGATAAGCAGGATGGAAAATGGATGAGTGGATCTTCCCATAGCTAATGATATTGAATTCAGAAAGCTAGCGTGCTTCACACGATGCAGTCTATTATGTTAGTTATGATTTTCTTTTGTACCTCGATAGACCCAGTGTTGCTTAGGTGTGTACCTTTTATGTCTGATGGGGATCCTTCTCGGGTCATAAACAGCCATCTATGTGTATCAAGTTTCTGTGTATGTGGATTAGTATTTTGCCCCAACCAAGATGGCCACCCCAATACTCCAGTATTTTTGCACATCTCATTCCATTCTCCTTTTGCTGTTATAATAACCTCCACTCTTCTGGGAAGGCTTTCCACTAGATTTTGAAGCATGGCTATGGGGCTTTTTGCCCCTTCAGCCACAAGAGCATCAGTGAGGCCGGGGACCATGTACGTCTTCTTGGACCTTACTTTGTGCACAGGGGTATTGTCATGATGGAGCAGGTTCCAGTGAAGGGAAACTGTAATGCTACAGCACACAAAGACATCCTAGACAACTGTGTGATTCAAGCTTTGTGCCAGCAGTTAATTGGGGAAGAACCACGTGGTCAGGTGTTCACATACTTTTTCCCATATAGTGTACATTAATTCGGAGCGCTGCAAATGGATAATTTTGGAGGATAAAGCGGTTAGTGAAGATGAATAAATCTACAGTGACTCATTCTTGCAGACTAGCTGAAATAAACTGTCTGAATTTGACATTTTGTATCCTCCCGTAACTGTCAAAGCGAGGCGCAGTTTAACTAGAACACACCTTTTCGCTCTCATCACGAGTTCTCGCGAGATTTCACCAACTCGAAAGACTATACCATTTATGAAGGGCATATTTTTTTAATATATATGTATATATATATAGGGGGACAAATGTATTCTTTTTACTGCTTTGGTTTTTATGAATAGTAGGAAAATGTGAATTTAAGACCTATTAAGTTTAAGTTTTATCAGTCTGGCTATGAAAAGACATGTTTTGGACCTGTAACACTGCAGTAGCTGTTCCCCGCCGTGAGGAATGGACTCGCCCACACGCCGCTCTCTCTGCATCACCTCAGAGCTATCGCCAGGTTTCACTTCAGCTTCTGACCAAACATTTAATTCAATTATCACAAAGTGAGTATGTGTATTGTTTTTGTGTTACGAGGTATAATTCATTATCAGCATATTTTTCAGTATAGAGCATTTTTATGACGATTCTTATAAATGTTATTAATCTTTTTTTTTTTAAAGATCTGCTCTGCCGAAAGTGGCGAAATGAATCGTCACAGTAACATAAAGATAAACAGGATAAAGCATGTTATATATCACAAACGTGGTTTCCTCTCTTCCTCTCTTTAACTATCGGCTCATTTTCGAGTCACATATAGATTTTGAAGGGTGATGTGTCGAGCTAATGTAGTTAGCTGTGTTAGCTAACAGAATTAAGCATGGAGGCAGAATGAGGATGTGCGCATGCGCACTTGGCCGTGGCTGTCCGCGTTGACTAAGTGCGCATGCGCACATGGTGAAAGCTGAAAGCCAAAGCCATGTAATAAAATATCATTTGGATTTTCCACTCTTCCTTTTAAATCTGGTACTTTGTGATAAGTTTGCTTTAGTTTCTGAACGGACGGATACATTTTTAAGTAATGTAAACGCTTTCCGTTTGCATCTGGACCATGGTTTGTTTATATGGTAGTTATTTTAGTGCTTTACATTTATAATATTTAGGAGATGCCCTTATCTATAAGTGTTTTATAGTGTGTGTTTTTTTTTTAATTTTTATTAATGCTCATTTAAGCTTGAGATAAATCTTCAGTCTTCGTTTGAAGCCGGGGAAAGTTCATCTCACCCCCACCTGAGATGTATTGTTTTGAATGAGTGTTGATTAAATGTAAGCTTTGTGCATACAGATACACCATATGGCCAAAAGTATGTGGACACGTGACCGTCACAACCATATGTGCTTGTGCTTGTTGAACATCCTGTTCCAGATTTAGTCGGCGTTCCAGTTCATCCCAAAGGTGTTGGGGTTGAGTTCAAGGCTCTCGGGTTTTTTCTCACACCATGTCTTCATGGAGCTCGCTTTGTGCTCGGGGGCATCGTCATGCTGGAACAGGTTTGAGCCTCTTAGTTCCACTGAAGGGAAACTGCAACGCTACAGCATACAAAGTCATCCTATACAATTGTGTGCGTCTAACTGTGTGGCATCATTTTGGAGAAGAACCACATATGGGTGTGACTTTCAGGTGTCCATATACTTCTGGCCATATAGTGTATATCAAGAAACAAGCATGGTCCTGGTTAAATTTGCCTGCCAAAATCCTAATCAAATCAAATCAAGCCTGATTGTGGCTTTGTGTGTTTTGTTTCCTGCTGCTGACTGGGTGAAGAACAATCTGAGCACACATTAGTGCCATTTGCTTGGTTATTGTGTTACTCTTTACTAAAGGTAAGATGGGATCAGGTTTGTATACGTCCAGCAAAAAATACTGAAAGCATGAAAAATCTGAATGTCACCAATACACAAGTGCATAAGTGTATATGTCAATATTCATATGTCAATTCCCAGCCGTAGTTCAGAAATATCCGGAAGTAACCATTTCAGCATTAAGTATTGAACGCAAGCTCGGAGCTCTTAATGGTTAACTATTGAAATCTTTATTTGGATACAGATCTCTCAACAGAATTTTCTATGATGTGAAGTATTTCGGTTTGGTTTTGTAAATCATTTGGTTTGAAATGAATACATAAAGAGGCGTACGTGGCTCATGAGCTGCATGTCTATAAAAGCTCTGTAGTACAGATTTACTACTGGACTAAGAAGCAACGTGCTATTTTGAGCCTCTTCTGATATCTTCATTTCTACACATTGCAATGCCTTTTTTTAAAAATCCTCTCTCCTGTCAATACACTGGAGATATGCACTGTTTACACCTCAGTGTCTTTGCATGCATTGTCTTGCCTACCTCTGCATCTGTGCTTCTTATTTTCTTGTAATTCTTCTTCTTCGTTTAATTACTAACACTTTACCTCTCGTGACTCTACTTCTCTTCTCTCTTCTGCTTTTGGTCTGTACCGGACACAGCGCAATGCCTCAGAGAATTGTGATCAATTCCAATGTGGAGGCCAAAACCACCGGCCAGTCGGACGGCGGAGGCTGTATGTCCAGCACGGTCGTACAGGGCCTGTTTTCGGAGCGTGCTGCTGTATGGTTTGACTGCAGAGCATACGAGAGAGCAGAAAGCCACTATTATATGAGGCTTCAAGAGCGCCAAAATGGGACCACATCTGCCGCAAGCACCTCAAATTCCCAGCGCGGCCAGGAAAATTCTTTAACCAAAGCTATCTTTGACCAATCTCCTAAACGCCCAGATTCAGTGACCACCCCTCATTCCCTTCAGTTCATGCCTGATAGCCCTTTAACCCATACATTATCTGATGAAGGCTACCTATCACAAACCCCAACTCCTCTCACTCCTGCATCAGCACCGATTAATGGCCTGCCTTTTGTGCCTGCGTTTCTCCAAGGGGTGTGGTTTCAGAAGCCTCTCTATGACCGGGCAGAAGCAACTTTCTACCAGAGCCTGTACCACGTGAATGAGCCTCATTGCACACCCGATGGAGAGCAAGCATGCCTCGGGCGTCCGGATGCCGCTGTCACTAGCAAAGCCAAATCTGATGAAACGAAGGAGAAGAAACCTGGTGATGATGGAGTCAAGAAAGGAAGCAGTGAATCATGTCACTTCCTGCATGCAGACAGCGAGAGGGTGTGGCTAGACCGCAGTCGGTATGCGGAGGTGGAAGCTCGTTTCTACGAAGCCATTATGACCAAAACCAGCTGTAGCCTATCACCGAAGTACGACTTTGACTAAATACACACACTCAGATTACACATCCTTATGCTCCCGAGTGGCGCAACAGAAAAGCGTTCGCCCTATTGTCGGGAGTTCACGAGGTTGAATCCTGATGATGCCACAGCCATCCGTGGACGGGAGCCGAGGGAGCAAAATTGGCCGTGCTCTCTGGGTGGGATGGGTGGCGTTCTCTCTCTCCCCTGTCAATCACAACACCACTAGCCAATCGCAGGTGGCTGTGAGCTCATGTATGCAGAAGAGGGCGGATAGCGCTTTCCTTTTCGAGTGTGTTATCCTGCCTTGCGACGAAGCACGTGTGTAGCTGTTGTATGATGGGGGAGAGCTGACTGGTGGGTGGGAATTGGCAGGTGACCAAATTGGTAAGAAAAATCGGGAAAGATGTCTCATACACACACACACAAACAACTTGACAATGACAAGTTATTAGTAGCATGGATTAAGTAAATGTGTGTGCATTTACAGTCTGTTTTTATGGATTCTGTTTGTGATTCTGTTCATTATTATACTTTTCTTTATTTTCCCATGTTTAGTCTAGGACACCATGTATAATAATTTGATTTTCATTTATAATTTTTATGCCTCTGCCACTGAGTGGCGGCAATAGCGTCCTTCCTGTGTGTCATACAAAGCTGTCACTTCTACCTTCATGGTCAGGAACTCAAGACCCATTTTCATTGCTTTCAACGAGTTTTACCATCGGGGTCATCCATCAATGTGTCCGTCCAAGATTCTCGTTAGTGTGATATCTCAAGAATGAGTGTTTTCTTTGTAGGGGTGGTGGGATTTATATATATATATATATATATATATATATGATCGCTGTAACCAGCAGATGAATTGATTTTGAAATCGATCCAAACTGGTTCAAGGTCACAGCAAGGTCAAAAGTTCTTCAATAGCTTCCTTCATGTTTGAAGTATATTTTAAAGGTAGTTCTGGCGTGCACATCAGTCATAAGAAGGACTAGACTTGTTGGTGGCGGAGGCATCCCTGTTGACGGCGCTGGCGTCGAGTTCAACTTGTTTTTCTTTCATGCCATTTTCCCTTCATGTGTTCTGTCTTTATTTGTTTTTGCTTCGTTTTAGCGTCTTTCTCACAACCGTGTGAACCTGTATTCATTTGGCTACATTGAGTGTTTATGCAGAATTGCTCTTGCATTGGCTTGTCATTAGTCTCTGTGCTGAAGTAGTGCCTCTGATTTGTGTCTCCAGAATGAGTTCAGTGGAGTGCTTGACTCAAGAGAGGATATGGTTTGACAAGTCTCGCTACGATGAGGCTGAACGAAGGTTCTATGAGAGGATGAATGGCCCCACACTACCTCCCCAGGTATGCATGTGCGCCAGCTGATGTAAAAGTGTATGTTGTATATATGAAGTCCGTATGGATATGTATGTGTACAGAATTAACCTACGTGCCTCTGTTCTCTTTATCTAAAAACGCAGGACTCGGGGGCTAATAGTATTCTTCAGGACATTGCTAGAGCACGAGAGAACATCCAGAAGTCTCTTGCTGGAGTGAGTAGCTCATGAACTGTCAGTATGGTCCTCTGGACGGTTTAATAAGACGCACCATTGCAATCATTTTGATATGTTCATACCAAACAAGGTTTAATCTATACAGGTGACGGTGCATATAACTTCTCCAACCCAAGCTGAGTGCGCCGCTGTTTAATAACGTTTCATTACGCGATGTCATCCGATGGTTAATTTTACATGTCCGCTTGGAAGTACAGCACACTTTAATCTTATTACGATTCCCATTTAACTGACGGTGATTAAGGTAATATAGGATGCTGTATTCTATTAAACTCTTCACTAACTAGTTTTCTACCTACACGCACCATCCACTTTAATAGGAACACCTGTACACATGCTTATTTACGCAGTTATCCGATCAGCCAATCATGTGGCAGCATGATATAAGTGCATAAAATCATGTAGATACAGGTCAAGAGCTTCCGTTAATGTTCACATTAAACATCAGAGTGAATTACAAAAGTGATCTCTGTGACTTTAACTGTGGCATGATTGTTATTGCCAGAAGGGCTGGTTTGAGTATTTCAGAAACTGCTGATCTCCTGCGATTTTCACACACAGATGTGAAATTCTCCTCTGATCTCTCTCTCTCTCATATCAACCAGGTATTTCAGGCTGCAGAGTCTTCGCTCACAGTATGTTTTTCCCCCTTTCTTTCACGCACCATTCTGTGTAAACTCCAGAGACTGCTGTGTGTGTGTGCGTGTGTGTGCGTGAAAATCGCAGGAGAATCGGGCGTTTCTGAAAATCTCAAACCCGCCTCAAACTGGCGCCAACAACCACGCCACGGTTAAAGTCACAGAAATCGCACGTTTTCCCCATTGTGTCTGATGTGAACATTAACTGAAGCTCTTGACGTGTATCTACATGATTGTGTGCATTGCCACATGACTGGCTGAACAGATAACTGCGTAAATAAGCAGGCGTACAGGCGTTCCTATTAAAGTGGACAGTGAGTGTAAATCCCACATTCATGATTCTGTTCATCAGTCAGAAAACATCATCTCGTCCTGTTTTGGTTAGAATTTCGGTACTTTTGTATGTCACCTCGACGATTAGCCTTATGAGATGAACGTTTTCTCACTTGATGTGATGCTGGACAGTAGTATTTATAGTGGTTATAATATTTATATTGTATATTTATATTGTTATAGTGGTTTATAGTTAGTTAGATTTAATGTTATGGAACATCCGAGAGACAAATTAGTTTCCGTTCTCACCTGCGCGTGAGCCGTTACTACAGAAAGAACGAGCGCATTAATATTAAACCTATTGTTCATGTTACAGTCGGAAGCACTGTCCGAGCCGTGCTGTCATACAGAAATAATGTACACCTTCTGACCAATCAGATTCGAGCATTTCGCCGTGCTGTGGTATAAATATCTTTTAATAAATGTTGTGCGTCAGGTCATCGTCCTGCTTTTGGGAAAGAGACGATGATTCACTGATTCCAGGCACTGCAAATACATTTTTTTTTAACCCTTTCATGCCCCTTTCTTTTCATAAGCATTAAAATGACATGACTTATGAATTTTGACTTTCTCTAAATATCACAGTAAATGGATTGTCCATGAGTAGGAATACCATGAGTGGGGAAAACTGGATAAAACCTTATAACTGGGGGGAAAAACATTTTCATTTCTGATAATTTTAATATTATAATATTCCTGACAAAAAAAAAAAGAAAAGGTTTTAGTTAGGTTGTTCAGTGGAGTCTAATACAAAAAAAAATTTCTTTGAAATTTTGATTCAAACTTTTTAAAATGTACGTAGAACCTTAGTAAAGATATACAGGAGACAGAACTCACAGCAGAAATCAGGATAATGCTTTCAGTTAGGTTTCAAGTTATTTGGAGGTGATTTACCTCTTATATTTAAAAAAAAAAAAAAAAAAAAAAGACCGTCCATAAGTGTGCATGAAAGGATTAAGTACATATTTTTTACAATAATCCCTCATTCATTAATAAAAGGAAAAAAAAATCAATAGATTAACCGATGATCAAACTAATCATTAGTTGCAGCCCCAGAGTTCACCTTTTGAACCAGGATTCATCTGAGTGGCTGAATGATTCGAGTCTAATGATCATCATGTACAATAAAACACACTTAGGAATGTGGTGTTTGGCCGAGCAAACCTTTACCCCTTTCCTTCTTTTAATTGCTAATTGCTCATAAATGGCACCGTCAGCTCAGATATTGGGCTGATTCATCAGACTGTCTTTATTTTTACCACTCACTAACGGAGAATTAGGAACTCTCAGCTGCGGGGAGTGTGGGATGATTTGGTTGCGTAAAGTTAAATAACTATTTAAAAAAAGGCCATGCTGAGCGGTTTTTGAAGTGTTCCAGGCTTAACCATACTCGTTTGGAAATTCCAGCAGAATGGTTTCTCCCACTCGGATATACAGTGTAAAGAAGCTGCTGATTTTTTTTTTTTTCTTTCTTCAAGGAAGATTAAGAGATTAAGTTGGAGAGAGAGAGAGTGTGCGCGCGCGCGTGTGTGTGTGTGTGTGTGTGTGTGTGTGTGTGTGTGTGTGTGTGTTACTTGCTGGCTCTCGCTGTCTTTCTCAGCCCTTGTCTCTATACGTCTTCTCTCCCTCAGTTGAAGACGACCTTGCAGCCAACTACAGGCTCTGCCCATAAATCCCCAACCCCTTCTCACAGCCTCACTGTAAGCGTGTGTGGAACGGTTACCTGTCGCAACACACTTGGTCCAGATTCGTCAACCTAAATACGCTTGTTTGTGCGTGCTGTGTTGTGGACATTTATTTATTTTTAATTTTTTTAAAAACATCATTTCGTTCCTGTCCTTTGCATGCATGTGTGTGTGATGTCCAGTGCTCAGTTGAGTCATTACAAATAAGCCATCTTAGAAAAGACTATGACGATAAATTGGTTAAAAAAAGATTCTCTGTCTTGAAGTCAGTGTGTCTGAACTCTGAGAACAGACGTGTTCAGTACGTGCGTGCTGTGTATTTGTATGCATATGTACATATGTATGTTTGTAATAGACTCTGTTTATTAACATGCCTCTTGTGTGATCGGATCACAAGCAGTAGTCAGCGATGGATGCAAGCGTAAACTGGGTCATGTGCGTCTTAGTGATCTGTTCTGTGCTTCCGATACACGTGACACCAGCATGGCAGAGCAGAGGAAAGCTCTGTCTGCCCTCTTCCGCATACATGCACTCTCAGCTGTCCACGATTGGCTTGTGACACTCTGATTGACAGGTGAGAGAGAGTACACCGTCCATCCCACCCCGGACACCAGGTTGCTTAACGGTGTTGCCAGGTTCACAGTTTTCATGCTGAATCATGCGCATTGCACGTTTAAGGGCTTCTTTCCTTTTCGTATGATTAACGACTGAAGCAAATGATGTGTGTTCCGCTGAGCAAAAGCTGCGCAAAGATTTGGCACCCAATCACAAGTGGTCCGTGCGTATGAGACTCATGAGAAGGCCAGGTGTGAACGGTTGTAGGCTCAGGTGACCACTTTTGACCCGATCACTTGAGGCATGTGTTAATATCAGAGCTGAATGGGGCCATATGTGCATGTGTGTCACATAGATGCAGGCTTCCAGTTCTCTTTAACTGTAAACTACAGCCGTGTGTGTGTGTGTGTTTACAGACGGCAGGAGGCAGTAGTGCTGAACACGGGGAACTTCTTACACGCATGAAGAAACTGGAACTGGAGAACCAGAGTCTACAGAAAAGTACGTGGAAGATTTAAGACAGCTTTGAAATTCATGAAGCCTGTTGGTTAGCTTCCAAATACTGCACATGCTTTCTGTGCTCTAACACACTCTTCAGTTTTAATGTCTAAAATGAAATGAAATTGAAAATGTGGAGTTAAGGAGCCCTCGATAATTGAAAAAAATATCTTTTTTTTAAAGCAAATCTATCTTCAATGATTCTGTGACTTATTACTTTCTTTCAGTGGTGGAGGAGTTGCGTTCGGCTCTCTCTAACCTGGAGAGTCGAGTCTCAGTCCTGGAAAAAAGACCAGCAACCCCAGCGGCAGTGGTTAATGGAATTGCTTCTTCTGTGAGTAAACGTAAATACGTTATTGGATATTAAGTACCATGGAAATGAGTTGTTTTTCATGCTTCCGTGTTGTTTTTTCCCCCACACAAGACTGCTCCTCCTACGCAGAAAACACCTCCTGCGCCAGCAGAAGATGAGGAGGATGATGATATAGACCTGTTCGGCAGCGATGATGAGGTGGACGAAGAGGCAGAGCGTCTCAAGGAGCAGCGGCTCCAGGAATATGCAGCTAAAAAGGCCAAAAAACCTGCACTCATCGCCAAATCTTCCATCCTGTTGGACGTCAAGCCTGTACGTCAGTTAGCGAATTATAAGATTTGTATTCTTTGCCTGTGGAGTTCATCAGGGAGAACACTAAACTTTAGTGCTTTAGCTCTCCAGCACAGAAGGTGTACGTTTCACCAAAATAATGCATGTTGTTAATCATGCTGCATATCACGTAAGCCAATTTCAGGCCATGTTTCTGTGTGTGTGTGTGTACATTATGTGCAGTGGGATGACGAGACAGACATGGCAAAGATGGAGGAGTGTGTGAGGTCGATCCAGGTCGACGGGTTGCTCTGGGGTGCCTCCAAACTGGTACCGGTTGGTTACGGTATTAAGAAGCTGCAGATCAACTGTGTGGTTGAGGACGACAAGGTGGGAACAGACCTACTGGAGGAGAAGATCACTAAGTTTGAAGACTATGTAAGTATCCGATGTGGATGCATGTACCTCAAGGCCAGTTCACACACGTTTTTTAAAACTTTATTTAAGAATATAATCTACAACAGTATTATGACTGTGCTGGCCTTATTGGGTGCCTGCAGAGCAGTGTTTTAGAGTAATGATGTTCCTTACACCAGCACGGATAACCAAATAAGCACTTACTAAGTACTTACCGAATAACTGTTTTATTTACAGCTCCAATATCCCTATATCCTACTGATAATGGGCCTCATTTAGCAATCTTTTAATAAAGATGTGTGTTAATGTTTGCATAAGCCAACAGAATTTTCAACGGATTTACAAAAGTTTTGGAAAAGTGCTGACTTTCTTCGCACACACGTGAATGCCAGTAACCCATAAATTACCACATGGCATAGCTGATTTACATTTGGTGACACCCACAAAACTCCATAAAAGGCAAAGTTCACACAGTTGAAATGACGAGTAATCGGCAAAAAAAAAAAAAAAAAGACTTATGATGACAATAGCTTTTTCAACAAATGCCACATGCGAAATTCAAAAGTCACTGCAAATTGTAGCGCACTCACCCTGTCCTGTCAACACCCCCACCCGCTCATCCATCCATGTTGTTATTTTGTGTGTTAACCCTACATGTATTCAGGGCCTTAGTAATCAGTTTCACTTTTTTTCCCCCCAACTCTTCTGTGTATGCTATTAGTGTGTGTACTCTGATGTGTATTTCTGTGTCTTTTGCAGGTCCAAAGTGTGGATGTAGCAGCTTTCAATAAGATTTAAAGCACTAACATACTTTTCACTCATTCTCATCTGCACTACACATGCGATTGATTGAAATAACATTTGACAATAAAAAGCCCTGACTTTATTCTGGACTTCTCCTGTTCTGCTTTTTACTGTAAAATTATACATACTCCTTTATATTCCAGGGATCACAGATAGTAATGTACAAGGGAAAAAAAAAAATCCCAAACCAACAAAATGTACAGACGTGTCTACAGTTCTAACTTGCGAGATTAGTTGTGAGGTCTGAATGTGTATTAAAGATTTGGAGTTAAAATGTTCACACCGTAGATGGTCAGGATCCATGATGATATTGTCAGTGTGGCAGTTCACAGTTTTTTAATGTGGAAAGGATGATGTTCGTAATTGTAGAAGAATCCAGGGAAAAGCTACAGTGCAGTACTGTGATAATTGTAGTGTAGTGTACAACGTTTCAGAAAAAGAAATAAATGAACAGGACACTTTGGACAGAAGTCTTTCATCAGCTGGTCCCACTTCCTACAGCTTCGGAAACTTTTGCCTGTTTCTTTGGACACAAGGTGTACTATCCTGAACTTTTATTGCATCTACAAATATTTGTATATTTGATTGATTAAATACTAAGCTCTGATTTAAAAAAAAATCTTTTCACTTACTGTATTGATATGAAGTATACAGATGCTTTTGTTTCCTTTTGTTATTTCACGTGATGTTGCCCAGTGCTCTGAAGACCAGTGGATAACGCCTTAATTAATCTCAGATAATTACAATTTTAGGGACTGTATCTGCATCATGTGTGTACACCTTGTCCATTTCATATTAAAACTGTGGAGATAGATTTAAATGACTTGCAGGATGTTCTGTGAGTGTATGTAAACGTAGCTTTCCCTGAGTGAGTGTGTTCTGCTGTTGCAAAAGATCAAATTGTCCAGCCATGACGCTACAGCTTCGGGAACAGACCCTAAGATCTGCACTTTCCCCGTGCCCTTGGGATACATAGAGAAACTAAAACAGATCAGCTGTACTCAGAAGTTACTGATAATCTTTTTTCTCTCAGGTCTTTTCCCCATTGTCACTGTAACCATAATAAACTGTGTTGACTGTGTTCTCCAGTTGTTTGTCCTGATAATCCTTGTTACTTCTACTTAATCACCAACAAGAAAGTCTGAGAAAGATGCTAATTTAACTATCTTCTCACTTGTAATAATAAATAGTTGGAATTCCTCACTTTGTGTAATGTGAGTAATTGAAAAATATACTCTTTTAGTGTTAAAGGGCTGTTTCTATATCTATCTATCTATATATATATATATATATATATATATATATATATATATATATATATATATATATATATATATATATATATATATATATATATATATATATATATATATATATATATATATATATATTGTGTGTGTATGTATATATCATCCTCATAGCTGCAGAAAAGGATATTCAGTTATATTCAGTTCTCCATGGGCTTGATGACTTGTCCACATGATATAATTCCATTCAACTTTATTTGTATAATGCTTTTAATAATAA
>CM041004.1:6210875-6230658 GCA_022985145.1 Pangasius djambal
TATATATATATATATATATATATATATATATATATATATATATATATATATATATATATATATTGTGTGTGTATGTATATATCATCCTCATAGCTGCAGAAAAGGATATTCAGTTATATTCAGTTCTCCATGGGCTTGATGACTTGTCCACATGATATAATTCCATTCAACTTTATTTGTATAATGCTTTTAATAATAATAAGATCTACAGAAATATGAACGTAATGTTAGGTCATGAGATGAGAGATGACCTGAGGAAGAAACCTTGAGAGGAACCAGACTTGTGCTCTTCTGGGTTTCACTGGAGAGTGCGATTATAAATCATTACAGTATTCGAAAAAAAAACAAAAAACAAAATCCAAACATTTCAATGAGGAGATGAACACTGACACCAGGGCTAAATAGTTTAATAGCTGAATGTAAGTTTTACTATACATTTATTTTATAGTAATGACATTTAACGTGTATTCAAAATTGTATTTGTACCTTTGAAGAAAGTGTCCAGTGCTTATGGTACTGTTTGCCTTTACTCTTCTGCCAACGTGGACTCACCAACCACTTAATGCAATTATCCAACCCGCTCAACATGCAGCAGCAGCCCAATGCAAAAGCTCACGCAGATACAGGTGAAGAGCTGCAGGTAATTGTTCACAATAAATGTCTGAATGAGGCAAAATAGGTTTTCACATTTATTGTTTTCATGTGGAGCTCACAGGTGTGTTGTGATTGGCCAGGATTGAGTTGAATTCGAACCTATCTCGAATGAGTTGAGATCGCAGATTCACTCAATTCACCATCATTGTGTAATGCCTGACTGTGTTATGTTTGCAACCAATCCCTGATCACCACTGTTTCCCAACGACCAATCCCTGATCACCACTGTTTCCCAACGACCAATCCCTGATCATTATTATTTGTCCCACCTTCGCATTTCTTCATTCCTCGTTTTAATCTTTTAAACTTTGTTTTAAAGATATTTACAAGTTCTAAAAGCACATAACTGTTTCCTTCATGACCGCTCACTATCATTCCTTTTTTTTTGTCTGTTTCCTTGATAGAAAGTATACAGTATTTTGTAAATGCACAAAAGTTTAGTTCGGACATGGTGCCATGACCGAAGTTGACTTCTTTCTTTAAGAAATAAATTATTTAAGAATATTTTCTATTCTGCTAAAACTCTATTCGATTTTATTGTATTTTAAGTGAAAATCTTCCTTCTTCGTGTACCCATTGATATGCCAATGATCATGATGAATAAATTAATATGCAAATTAGTCTGTCATCTAGTGAATTCTGGTGACTTTTTGAGCATGCTTTATACAATATTTTTTTTTTTTTTTTTTTGAGTGTGCTTTAGCTACTTTCCTCTGAAAAGAGAGCTGGCAGCACTGGTTCTTGTAGGTATGAGCAGTGTGACAACTTACCCTGGGGTGCACGGTGGCTTAGTGGTTAGCACTGCTGCCTCAGGTTGGGAGTTTGAATCCCACCTTCACCCTGTTTGCATGTTCTCCCTATGCTTCAGGGGTTTCCTCTGGGTAGTCTGGTTTCCTCCCCCAAAGACATGCATTGTAGGCTGATTGACTCTTCTAAATAGTGTGTGATTGTGCACTGTGATGGGTTGGCACCCTGTCCGGGTGTCCCCTGCCCTATGCCCCGAGTCCCCTGGAACAGGCTCCAGGCTCCTCCGCGACCCTGTGTAGGATAAGTGGTACAGAAAATGGATGGATGGACAACTTACCCCACTCTCCCCTACATATTCTTTCCCACCATCCTCAGCACCTAGTATTTGTCATATTTAGTGTAGTTTACTTTTATTTTAGCTTAATTTCCCCTTGTCTGTTTCTTTTATCTTATATTTCTCTTTCTACTCAGCTCCAATGCATTTGTACAGTTTGTGTTTCCTTCCTTGAGTTTCTAAAGACCAACGGTTAGGCGGTTTGGCTGAGACCTTGCATTGGAAAGGTTTTTCCACTCTCCTGAGTGGCAGAAGGACAACACTGAGTTCAGCTAACTGTTCCTCGGAGGTTTTGTTCGGTGAAGTCAGTGAGAAGTGGAGCAGAGTCTGTGAGGGAAGTGGAGAGGAGTCTGTGAGGGAATTGGAGGCGAGTCTGTGAGGGAAGTCCTCCATTGCACTACAGGATGTGGAGTCACTCACGACCCCCTCACTAGCTTCTCACTCCAGCAGCGAGCCAAGTCGCCTCTTTTCCAGGTGTGTAATCTTCCCTCTCTGTTGTCTTTGCTTTAACTCTTAGCCTAAATCTTCGTCTTGTCAGGGTTACTTCACTTTTTGTTTTCTGTAGGTTTAAAAAGGGTTATTTATGGCTACAGTATCAGTATCAGCATGATGGAAAGTCAAACTAACTGCAGCCTGTAGTCATTTCAGTTCGGTTTTCACTTTACAAGGTGAAATAAGAGTTAAAGGTGCATTAGTCGATTTTGTTTATTCCTTACTTGTACAAATAACCTGGAAGATTTGTAGAACACGATTTTACAAAACAGTAGATTAAGAACAGTGGCCTTAACAAAAGTGTATTTGGTCGCTGTTTTCTGTTTGGAAAACAGATTTCCGGGCCGGAACGCTTGTTTGTGTTTGATGTTAATTCCAAACCTGTCAGTCATTTTATAGAAATTTTATGGTCCACTGTAGATCCTGGGGGCGGGGTTTCATGAACATAGGCAGGAATTGGTTGTAATGATTAAAAAAAAACAACAAATGTTGATTTATATATATATATATCTAATGGTTAGACACTTAATCTTGGGGGGAAAAAGTAATGTAATCTAATGCTCTTTTAATTAATACATGAGTTTCCAACCTGTAAACTGGTTAATAAAAAAAAAAAAAAAAAAAAAATGCATGAGTGTGTGTTTGTTTTGCCATGTATTTCTTCAGGTCCCCATAATGATAGCAATGTCTCTTGTGGCTCGTTGGGCAGTTCTCCATGACGTAGCTTTTATTTGAGAGATTAAAAAAAGTCAAAAGATTTCCTTTTTGTTAGTAAGGTTTGGTTTGTGTGTAGGCATAACATTACTTCGCTACAGTAACACAAGCAATACAGTGCTGTGCAAAAGTCTTAGGCACATGCAAAGAAATGCTGTAGAGCAAAGATGCCTTCCAAAATAATGAAATTAAATGTTTCTACATTAAAAAAAAAATACTATAAAGAGCAGTAAACAGTAATAAATGAAACAAAGTCAATATGTGTTGTGATGATCCTTCACTTTAAAAAAAAAAAAAAAAAAAAAAGTAGTCTCAGGTACAGTGTGTGCAGTTTTATAAGGAAATGAGCTGTAAGTGTTACTGAGCTTCTGGAGACTTTGACTGTCGACTCGCTTCTTATTTCTGCAGCGAAACCCAGCAGCCTTCATTATGTTTTTATCTGAAAAGTGTCTCTTATGTCATCTGCTGCTTTCTTTACTAACATACAAACGTTTTTCTGTAACATTTAATTTTGTGCTGGAAAACTAATGTTTGGAATCTAAAATGTTTTTGTACCGAGTCAATAATGTAGAAGTCATAAAATACAAATCTATAACAAAGTTTGTACTAAAAAAAAAAAGGGTGCCTAAGATTTTTGCACAGTACTGTACATCACATAAAGAGTTTTATGTGTGTGTGTGTATATGAGAGACAGAGAGAGACACAGCAGCACAGATTTTCGTCGTTTGATGAGCACGTGCTACATATGACTTTGAGGTTATTAACAGAAAGGTAGGCTAATAACAGGCTCCACTGAGCATCATGTCTGGGCTTGACCTCCAGACTCGGAACAGGGTTAGCACTGTGTGAAATGTGTAGCACGTTACAAAGGACAAGTTGTCTCACACAGTGTAAATATCTGAACTTTATTGTTGCCCCTAGGATGGAAATTCCAACTGTGCTTTTATTGCTAGCAATCCAGAACTGTCTCACCAGTGGACTGGGGGACAACGAGGTCTTCGAGCCTGCGGATACACAGACCAGGTACCAGGTCTGTTTACAAAGTTTCAGCTGCAGTTGGATGAGTTTCTTAGAAACGCACGTGCCTAGTCTAATTTCACAGAATTAAAATCCGATAATCGAGATGCGACATATGCAAAGCAGTCAGTGTAGATACATTCTGGATATGTCTTTATTCATAAACAGAAACAGACTGAGAACGCCAGACTTCTGGACATCACCATCAGACAGAACATTTCTGCCACAGGTAAACACTCAGATATGCAGATACACATGGTTTCAGTGTTCATTCATGCTTCAGAATTCATTCATTTATTTCTATGGTTAACCAAACCTACATTTTTTAAAATTTTTACTCAGACCTGACCTCCAGCCCAACTACCAGCCTTGTTAATGATCTAGTGGCAGTGGAGGGTCTCAACGTCTCCTGTGCTGTAGGCTACACTCAGAAAGGGGCTGCAGAGTGTCAGGGTAAGACATATACACACCCTATACACACATCCTACACATAAAGGCATAAAACAATCTTCTTCTTCTTCTTTCGGCTTTTCCCTTCAGGGGTCGACACAACGAATCATCACTCTCCACCTATCCCTATCTTCTGCATCCTCAACACTTGCATCCACTAGCTTCATATCCTCATTTATTACCTCCATATACCTCCTCTTTGGCCTTCCTCTTCGCCTCCTGCCTGGCAGCTCAATGTCCAACATTCTCCTACCAATATACTCACTCTCCCTCCTCTGAACATGTCCAAACCATCTTAATCTGGCCTCCCTGACTTTGTCCCCCAAACGTCCAACATGAGCTGTCCCTCTGATGTACTCGTTCCTATAAAGGCATAAAACAATAAAAGATCTTATTCTGTAGCTAAACCTTGTGACATGTGCACATAAGTAGACTGTGCATTTAGACTTAATGTTGATGTTATAAATTGTATTGTGGTAGCCAGTACTGGTAGGTATATATAACCTGGATTATGTTATTATTCTGATTACAGAAAAAGGATTTGTAAACAGAGTAGGACATGTTTGAAAATACAAGTTACTTTGGTAGGATTTCTTGGATTTTTAAAAAAAATTTTTTTACTTTGGTTAATATCTGTCACTACAACGGAGCTAACATCACAGAAGATTTATTAATGCTAGCTCAAAGTCAGATTCAGATTTTATTTGTCACATGCATAACCATACACAGTACGACTTGCAGTGAAATGCTTTTTACAACTGGTCCAACGTAGAAAAGAAAATATAGAAAAATACAAAATATCTATGTATAATAAAAATATATACATAATATACAATATATACATGAAAATATGTATAAAGAAAAATATTAAATATAAGAAATATATATATATATATAAGTGTGTAAGAATATATAAATAGGTTAATAGAAGATGGAGATGGTTAATAGTAGATTACTATTAGTTAAGCTCTTGTTACATGTAAGTGTGAAGACTTCTTATTGTACATATTTTCTCTCTTTTTTTTCTCTTTCACGAAAGATATTAATGAGTGTGAGCAGGGTGATGAAGGACCCTGTGGCTACCACAGCAACTGTACCAACACCCCAGGCTCCTTCGTGTGTAGCTGCTTTCGTGGTTATCTGATGAGTTCCAGTGGTTGTCAGGGTGAGGATTTACAAAAGACAATGTTTTGGGAATTTATTTACTTCAGATTATAGAGTTATAGCCTACGTCTACATGCACATCAAATTCCGTTTAAGGTCTATATTCGGGTTGCAGCCATACTCCGAATACGATGTTTATATGCGTCCAGGCATCGGAATATTCCTGTATATATGGTTGTTGTAAGTAAGCCTGAGTCGCCATTCCTAAATACCTAGCCTACAGCTAAGCAGCTGTTAGCACCCACAATTCCTTGCGGACTGAGCGTGCGCATATATCTCCTTTCAGTGGAGATTCTGAATAAGGTGTTTACATGCAACAAATTTCCGATTAAAATGGGCATGTTCCAGGAGTGGGAATCAGAATATTGTCTTAATCTATATTGTCTAAATCCGCAATCGCATTGCGGTGTTTACGTGACTCAATACTAATCAGCCTATTGGCAAATTCTGATTAATATCGGACTATTGATGTGCATGTAAACGTAGCCATAGTAAACTAGTAGCAGAAAGCAGAACATTTCACTAATTTAGTCAGTTTTATAGACTGTCATCCATCTCTTCATTTGTGACTTCTATTACGTTCCATGATAATGTTTGATAATTGTATGATTCATTTGCTAGATAATGTTACACAGCAGCTAAAGCATTGTAAGCGAATTGCTCACGTTCTGCTTAGCATGTACTTGTTCTCAGCCAACCAGGGTGCAGCACATGGCCCAACTGTTCATTGTATTTGTTCAAGCCTAAAGTGTAAAGTGTTTCAAAGAATGCTTAATGCCGTGGGATTAGTATAGGTACACAGTAACTAAAGAACCATTAGCGAATTGTCAGTGCTTTGTTTAGTAATGTTGTGTATTTGTTGTAGATATAGATGAGTGTGCATTAGCTGCAGTAACGGGTCTACAGGCATGTGGGAGGAGGGCGGCGTGTAAGAACAGCCCCGGTTCCTTCCACTGCCACTGTCCTACTGGATTTGTCCTTGGACTTGATGGACACAGCTGTGTTGGTGAGTTCCTTGCTAGATAAAATTCTGGCTTCTGTGAATAGAATTATTAGCTTTCATGTGTTACATCGTCCCATACAAATATATGCTTCTTCCGTGCAGATGTTGATGAGTGTACTTTTGAAGAGAGCTGCAGAAGGGAGCTCGGGAATGTCTGCGTGAACACAGAGGGAAGCTACAAATGTGTGTGTCAGCCTGGCTTCAGAGAAGACAAGGCAGCCTGCATAGGTGTGTGTGTGTGTCCGTGTACATTTGTGTACCTTTAAATGTGGAAACGATTGCTGGTATCACTTTCTTCCAGTCTTCTGTTACTCTCCCACTACCACACAACTTAACTCAACTCAGGAAAGGCTTGATGAATAGCTGAGAAACCAGGTGTGTAAAATAATAATAATAATAATAATAATAAAACATATAGTGCTGAAGCCTGTTTTTGATGTTAAATGCCAATATTTTACCATTTTCTGCCTCTGCGTGTTCTGCCTAGTTATGATATACAATACTTTAATGATTATAGTTAATTATAGTAAGCTTACAGAGTCACATGGGTTACATCCCAGAAAACTTTAATAATAATTAAAACTTATTGCAATGCAGATATTGGGCCTCATTTATCAATCTTTTAGTAAAGATGAGTGTAAAGATTTTGTGTAAGCCAAACCGAACAGAAAATATCGGCTGGATTTTCAGAAAATGTACATTTTCTTTATGCTCACATGCACATGTTAATTAAAAAATAGAACATATTTTTTCCCTAAATTGCCTAATTTTCATATACCAAATTTCTTGTGTAAACGCTCCTACAAATGATTTAGAAAAAGAGTGGAGGTCAGTATAACAGCAAAGGGGGGACTAAATCTGGAATAGGATGTTCAACAAGCACATACGAGTGTCATTGGTCAGGTGTCCACATACTTTTGGTCATATAGTGTATTCTATAAATCAGGAATGTGCACCACTGTTAACTTCTTAACATACCTCACCTTTCCCCATGCTCAGATATATCGGTCTAGTATCCTGTTTTTTGGGGTTTTTTTTTTGTGATATTTGACTTGTGGTGGGAAATTTTGCTGAAACCTGGCAGGATTTTTATTTTTATTTTTTGCACGCACCTTTTCTGAAGCTTTTTTGGCAAGCTTTTTTTTTAAAAAAAAAAAACATGAATACTCCACCTATTGTTCGGCTCTGTATTCATATTCATTTAGGACACGATTCAAGCTGAAGAATGTATTTGTATTTGGTTATATCCCAACTGTCTATATTTATAAATGAAGCGTTAATTAAAGCCGATCAAGATCTAAAATTAATAAAAACGAATTAGAATTACTAGATAGAATAGAGTTCATCTAACTATTTGCAGGTGAAGTTGGAAAGTGGTTGAATTTTCTTCTTGTTTTTGGTGTTAAACACAGCATCTTTAATGGAGGAGTTTCATGTAAATTAGTTTTGATGTTACAACAGCAGTTTGATGAATCAGGTGCAGATTCGTTCGCATGTTTGTTCTGTCGTTTCAGTGCAACGATGGTGAAAGAATGATGGTCATTGCACTTACGTTTCATCGCTTTTCTTTCCAGATGTAGATGAGTGTGTTGAGCTGGAAGGTGTGTGTACTAATCAAGGGCAATGTGAGAACACATTTGGGAGCTATAAGTGTGTGTGTTCACATGGATACCGTGGCAATGGGACCCACTGCACCGGTAAGATGTATATTTCATTTCTTTTTACTCGCCCTCATTCTATACAGTTATTTTACAGTGTATTTTTGGATCATATTTTTTATTTTGCCACCACTGTGAATTACAGATGCTAATGATGACATGAGTCAGGATCTTATGTATGATACACTGTCTTTGTAGACGTGAATGAGTGTGTCTCAGGGCTTCATAACTGCAACGTGAACGCTCGCTGTGGAAATGTGATGGGCTCGTACTTCTGCCAGTGCCGTCAGGGCTACAGTGGAGATGGTCACTCCTGCTACGGTCAGTCTCTGCTGGTATTCTGTTATTCCACTTATTCTATTCAGTTATTCTGGAGACACTACTGAATATATCTAGTTAATATATTATATATAATATATATTATTAATATTGTAATATTACTGAATATATATGTATATAGTTAATATACAGTACCAGTCAAAAGTTTGGACACACCTTCTTATTCAATGGTTTTTCTTTATTTTTATTGTTTTCAACATTGTATATTAAAACTGAAGACGTCCAGACTATGAAAGAACACGTATGGAATTATGTAGTAAACAAAAACGTGTTAAACAACCCAGAATATGTTTTATATTTTCGATTCTTCAAAGTAGCCACCTTTGATGACAGCTTGGCACACTCATGGCATTCTCTCAGTCAGCCTCATGAGGTAGTCATCTGAAATGGTTTTCCAACAATCTTGAAGGAGTTCTCAGAGGTGTTGAGTATTTGTTGGCTGCTTTTCCTTCACTCTCTGGTCCAACTCATCCCAAACCATCTCAACTGGATTTAGATCGGGTGATTGTGGAGGCCAGGTCATCTGATGCAGCACTCCGTCACTCTCCTTCTTGGACACATAGCTCTTACATAACCTAGAGGCATGTTTGGGGTCATTGTCATCATTGTTGGAAAACAAATGATGGCCCCACTAAGTGCAAACCAGATGGGATGGCATGTCTCTACATAATGCTATGGTAGCCATGCTGGTTAAGTGTGCCCTCAACCAACAGTGTCACCAGCAAAGGACCAACACACCATCACACCTCCTCCTCCATGCTTCACAGTGGGAACCACACATACAGGAACCGTGCGTTCACCCTCTCTACGTCTAACAAACACACGGCGGCTAGAACCAAAAAACTCTAATTTGGACTCATCAGACCAAAGGACAGTTTTCCACTGATCTAATGTCCATTCCTTGTGTTTCTTGGCCCAAGCAAGTCTCTTCTACTTCTTGTTGTTCTTCTGATGTAATGGTTTCTTTGCGGCAATTCGACCATGAAGGCCTGACTCACGCAGTCTCCTCTGAACAGTGGATGTTGAAATATGTCTGCCACTTGGCCTCCGAGAAGCATTTATGTGGGCTGTAATCTGAGGTGCTGTAAACCGGCAGATTCTGAAGCTGGTAATTCTAATAAACTTATCCTCTGCAGCAGAGGTAGCTCTTGGTCTTCCTTTCCTGGGACGGTCCTCACGAGAGCCAGTTTCATCATAGAGTTTGATGGTTTTGGTGACTGCACTTGGGGATACGTTCAAGAGATTTTTCAGATTGACTGACCTTCATTTCTTAAAGTAATGATGGACTGTCATTTCTCTTTACTTAACTGGGTGTTTCTTGCCAAAATATGGATTTGTACAGTAGTTGTAGTAGCACTAATAGGGCTATTGACTCTGTACCCACCCTTCCTCTGCACAAGACAACTGATGGTCTAAAGCACATTAAGAAGGCAAGAAATGTCACAAATTAACTCTTGACAAGGCAGACCTGTGAATTGAAAACCATTCCAGGTGGATACTTCGTGAATCTGATGGGAGAATGCCATGAGTGTGCCAAGCTGTCATCCGAGCTAAATGTAGCTACTTTGGACAATTTAAAATATAAAACATATTCTGGGTTGTTTAACACTTTTTTGTTTACTATATAATTCCATACGTGTTCTTTCATAGTTTGGATGTCTTCAGTATTAATGTACAGTGTTGAAAAAAATAAAAATAAAGAAAAACCACTGAAGGAGAAGGTGTGTCCAAACGTTTGGCTGGTATTGTGTGTATGTATGTGTGTGTGTGTATATATATAACACAGATGTTTAGCTCTGCTTGGTAGCTCTCTGCATTATCAATTAATTGCAGTACTGAGTGCATCACTTCTCAGTATGAGAACCCATACACCAAAGACAAAGTCAAAAATAAGTGAGTGAGTGAGTGTCATGCACAAAACAGGCAATTTCAATATAAACAGCTCAACACAAAGTAATGGCAAGGCTTCGCCGTTAGTGAAGGTGAATGAGCAGTTTATATAGAGAACAACCAGGAAGTGACCCGGGAGTGTGTGTGTGTGATCATTAGAGGTTGCACAAGAACTCTGCTGGCATGGAAGGAAACTATCCAAATTCTCTCTTACACTTACACAATTATCCTTCAATTAATATGGTCCTCAAAGTGTCATCAAATCTACTGCTTTCAAAAAAATATGAAGAAGACTGAAAACAAATGTTTCTTCCATTGTTGTTGGTGTTTGTTGCTATGGTAACAGATATAGACGAGTGTGCTATAGGCAACGGCCTTTGTGAGCATAACTGTGCCAACTTACCAGGAGGGTACAGCTGCCTATGCAGTGCAGGATACACACTGGCAGACGATCTACACAACTGTACAGGTACGCATACACACATTTACCTGCACTGCAGAAAAGGGAAGGAAAAGTTTGGACTATCAGATATCTATAGTCCATGCCATGCAAGATTGTTCCTTCTGTTCCTTTTTTTTTTATTACAAATCCCACATGGTTAACTATTTATGATGGTTAGAATTCTGTCACTGACTGAAAAGAAAAAGCGTACGTCTCGACCTCACCTGTAATGTCTGTTTTTTTTTTTAATTCTAGTAGTCTTTATTTTACTCTTTCCCCCTCTCTCTGTCTTTCTCTCTCTCTGCCGTTCTGTCTTTCTGCAGAGGTAGATGAGTGTGGGAGTGGCAATGCGACATGTGAGCAACTTTGCACCAACACACCAGGCTCCTTCCTCTGCTCCTGTCATGCAGGATATCAGTTGCACATTGATAGACAAAGCTGTGTTGGTGGGTAAAATTTATTTCCACCTTGCGTCATTCGGTTAAATGTACAATCTAAAACAAGCTCTGAGCTCTGAGTTTACGCATAGAGAAGAGAGTCGGAAACAGCTGAATCAGCTTAATTGTGTATTATATTAATGAGATTTATAACAGGTTTTGTCCTTGTGCTTGAATTCTTTTAGCTTTTAGAGATCACTGCACAGAATGTTGCATTCATTGGGATTGTGTTTACTATGAAATTGTTCACAGCTCTGTGTGTGTGTGTGTGTGTGTGTGTGTGTGTGTGTGTGTGTGTGTGTGTGTGCGTGCCTTGTTTTAAGGCACAGAATATCTTTACAATGATAAGAAAAGAACATTTAAAAAGAGGTCAAACTTCTTTTGGTCATTATAGGTAAGTGTTAGAATTAGGGCTTCGGTATAGTAATACAATGGAAAGGCTTGATAAATAAACTGTGTGTGTGTGTGTGTGTGTGTGTGTGTGTGTGTGCGTGCGTGTGCATAAACGTGCACTCACCTCTGCCACTGTGTGTGATTCAGACATAGATGAATGCAAACTGCAGAATGGGGGCTGTTCTCATATCTGCACAAACACACCAGGAGGACATGTATGCCACTGCCCTCCTCCACTTCTGCTGGACCACCTCAACTCCACCTGCGTCAGTATGTCACGTCTGTGTGAGCCTCTGTTGGTGTGTGTGCGTGTAAATTGTTTATATGACGTTGCTCACAAATGAACAATCTCTCTTTTGTGATGATGGGACAAGTGATATGTTCGCAAAATGCTTTCTTCACTGATTGAAAGTATAATTCATTTATGGTTGAAAAGCTCTTTCTGTTTGAACTTTAAAGTCTTTGCCGTGTAGCTGTGTTGATTTCTGACCACAAAGACAGAACCGTAAAAGGGTACTGATTTACAGTGAGGGGGAAACAAGTATTCAGACAGTTTTGGTTTTGTTATTTAATGTACTTCCGGAGCGTATATCCACTTCACGCTTACACACGCAATGTCTTTTCACTTTGCCGTTGTAAATATTAACAAACAAAATTATTCAAAAGCATGAACAAACAAACAAAAAAAATTGACAGGAAAAGAAGTATTCGAATTGCTGTTCCTGCTGCTTGAGTTGTCCTGCAGCTCTTTTTAAGTGACTGCTGGCATAATTAATTAATTAATTGCATTGATAGAGATGTTTAAGGACTCTAAGTGTCCACTTATTTCTCCTCGCAATAAATCAAATGTAACATTTGAAACTGGTTCTTTAGGTTCTTAATAAGGTCAAAGATTTTTAAACTCATATTTTATATTTAATGAGTGACAGAAACATTTTGCGGACATATTTACAGGGTACTCTCTGCGTTGCCGAAGCTCTACCTCACGCTTTCTGGCGTCAGGCACTTTTCAGTAGACTGTACTGTAGGGACGTCTGCTGGAATGACACACTCAGCCTTATCTGCTGTGCTGTCTAGTGTTCTGAGGTCACTTCAGCCACACAGCCACATACAACGCCCAAATGAACTAGAGGCACTCAGTGAAACTCAGATTTTCTAGATGTTCTCGCTGCAATAGATGCGACTCACGTTCTCTTAATCGCAAACGCAAATACAACGGTCAATACAGAAAGCACATAGACTACATTAAAGATAATGACAAAACATGTGAGTTAAGCACGAGTGTACACCAGACAGGTGTACGGTGATACTGTGATATCCTTAGGAGTGTTTCTTTACATATATGTGGTTTGTATTCAGCAGTAGAAAGTCAATACAGAATAAAATCAGTGCATTCAAATTCCATGGTTATTCCATTAGCTGCATATGTTTCACTTCAAATAAAATGCTTATATTATTAAATTGGAAAGCAATTTCATGTCAGTCTGTTTATTTTAAATACTGATCAGTCCATTACTTGATTAATTGTTCGATGACTCGATGCCGTTAAATTGTCCCAAATGGCTGCAACTGCCCCTGAGCGTTAATTCAGAAACACAGATTTTTATTGTGTATAGTATACTATTAATATTTAAAAGATTGAGAATAATGTGTGTCTGCGTGTATGTTTGTATTGTCTTTCTGATAGACAGCACTTCATGCGCCTTGCGGAATGGTGGCTGTGATCAGTTATGTTCTTTGGGAGCTGAGGGACGTGCTAAGTGTAGCTGCAGAGAGGGTTGGGAGCTGGCCACTGACCAAAGGACGTGTCTCGGTAACAACAAACACCACACGCACACGCACACCTCACCTGACGAATTGCTTAGTAAGAACTGATGAGTTAGGTTTGGCTTTAACATACAGCCTGACTGAATCTCTTTTTCATTCTCTCTTTCACTCTCTCTTTCTCTCCCTCTGTAGACATTGATGAGTGTGTGATGTTTAACGGGGGTTGTGAACAAGTGTGTGTGAATCAGGCAGGCAGTTTTAACTGTACCTGCAAGCCAGGGTTCGAACTTCGCACAGATGATCCTACCAAATGCCAACGTGAGTTTTCTCTAGCCAGTACTAATGTATAGTTTTCTGTTTTTAGGACCTCCAGCTATTCTCATGCCTAAGTTCTTATTCTTCCTCTCTTTCTCTCTCTCTCTCTTGTCTTCTCTCAGCGGTGTGTGAACCTACATGCCAGAATTACGGCGTGTGTGTCGCACCTAACACCTGTGACTGCCCTGCTGGCTACCCAGGCCCTGGTTGCTCAGGTACAGTGAATGTGATGGAGGTTGGGTGTTATTCAAAATGACTTCCAGTGGTATGTTTTAAAAAGCTTAAATGTGTGTGTATGTGTTGAAAACAGCTATGTGCTCACCACCCTGTGCTCATGGCGGGACATGTATGCGCTGGAACACGTGTCTGTGTCGTCCTGGCTGGACTGGAGAGGGTTGCCGTACAGGTAGCTTACTAACCCCCCTCCACACAAAGAAATTTTAGTTATAGAAATATGTTCTAAGAGCAGAAACGAACTGGTCTTCTAACTCACAGGTGTCAATCAAGTAATGATGATCAAAGGCCCAACACTAACAGTTTGGTGGTGCAGGGATTTGAACTCACGACCAGTAGTCCATGGCCTCACCAATGACAGACCTCTGCCACCCACCAGTTCTGAAGCTTATCTTGGGACCGCTGGGCACATTTTTACATGCCGGCTGCAGATTTATGTGTCACAATTATACCCTGGCACACATGGGCTATGCCGGTGAAAACAACCATGTGGACTCATATGGGTTAAAGCTATATTGTGTTGGAGTTTCTGGGTAAAAACGTGACTTATTGAGTCAGGGGAGAAAAAAAACTATGAGCTGCTGAGAGTCAGCATGAAATTCTATATGTCATACACCTGTTCATATATTGTATAACAAACATTATCATACTCCAACTGGAGGCACAAAAGAAGTGCAACCACATGGTGACTGGCAGGAGCGACAGCCAATCAGGAGAGAGAAAGAGTGAAAAATCTGGTATTATATTTTATTTCCCAACATACCAAAGAACACAGTTTGTCACAACACTATTGAGGCAAACTGCTTAGTGTGCTTTATGTGCTTTGGGACTGTAGATGTGTGAACTCTGTGTGCAGCTGTGAGATTATTGTGCGCAGTGGAGAACAGCGCAGCCCAAGCATTAACATTCATTCACAGCGGATGAAATGACCAGATCTTATATCCAACATAAAGCAAATGCGTATCTGCTGCAAGTAATGCATTCCTAAAAAGGCTTCGGTGTAAATTGGCCTGTGATATAGTGATGGATACCAAATACCAAAACGCAGCACTCAGTGTAGTGACCTAGAAAAAGGTCACACAATGTTATTAGCAAAGATACTATAAGCCTGTTTTTTTTTTTCCTCCCTAAAGCTGTGTGTGAGCTGCCGTGTGGGAACGGTGGTCGGTGTGTAGCTCCTAACGTCTGCCAGTGTCCTTCTGATTATACTGGCCTGCAGTGTCTCACTCGTGAGTATATGAGTTTGTTTTTGTGGCCGCACTCTAGGTGTGGTATTGTGTCTCACTGATTCCCGCATTTCCTGGTTATGGCGCTCTTTTAATGCCTGAGAGAATGACTGAAATACCTTAGTAGGGTCCAATTATGATTCAGCAAGCATGATAATATATTATTAGGTCCTAATAATCTAATGGTCAGATTATTGGGATTTCTCCCCCTCCTCCCCATTTTTCTCCCTAAATTCTTCCTAATTTGGTCTTGGCCAGTTCCCTCCCACCAGCCTCCTCTCCTCTGTCATATGACAGCTACCAATCAGGAAGGGTGAAGGCTAACATACTTCCACTGAGACCCGTGAAGCCAGCCAAGCACATCTTTTCAAACTCGGAGGAAAGCACTATGCACACTCTTCTACATACATGATGTCACAGCTGCCCATGATTGCTGTGATTGACAGGACAGGGGAAAACCCACTGTAGGAATAAAGACTGCTATAAGATCGACAAAGATTTCATTGTCGTTGTTATAATATGAATGTCTTATTTCTGTTTATTTTTTCTCTGAGTTGTCCAAAAAAACACAAGCACATGCATCTCCATAATCAGGAGGAATCTGGTTTGGAGTGTGCTACGTCTGTTACTCTAAATCTGAATGTGTGTTTAGCTCTCTGTACTCCTCCTTGTCTGAATGGTGGGAGGTGTGTGGATGTCAACACCTGTAGCTGTGCAGGAGCCTGGCAGGGAGCTCGCTGTCAGATAGGTATACACACACACACACACACACACACACACACGCACACGCACACACACCCCTGTATCACCTACTGCATCACCTACTGCATGTACCTGCTTCCATGTATATATATGTTTTCTCAGAACCAGTGCTGTGTGTGAAGGCCTGTAACAATGGTGGAGAGTGTGTGGGGCTCAACAGGTGTCGATGCTCCACTGGCTTCACGGGGGATGTCTGTGAAACAGGTCTGTGTGTTTTCACATGCTTAATTTCAGCTCCCAAATGATCTTCATCTTGACTTAATTTCACATATGCTGAAATATATAAGCACCAGGTTTTAATAAGATTTTTAACTTGCTTGGAAAACTTGTCTCATTGGACGTGTGTGTGGGTGTGTGTGGATGTCTTTAGCTGTGACTATGCCCTGTGTGCCGCCCTGCCAGCATGGTGGCACCTGCAGCCCTCATAATACTTGCACCTGCCCAGCAGGGACCAGTGGCCTGCGGTGTGAGAAGTTGTAAGTACCATTGGCACTAACGTTATGTTGATTATATAATCTTTGCCAACTGTGAACTGCCATTTTCAGGTCTCTCCACAGATGTTCTATGGAGTGTAAGTCTGGGCTTTGGCTGGGCCACTCAAGGACATTCAGACACTTGTCCTGAAGCCACTCCAGCTTCGCTCTCTCTACTTTGTGTCATTGCTTAGAGGTGAATCTTCACCACACTCTGAAGTCGTGTGCACTGGAGCAGGTTTTCTTCAAGGACCTCTTTAGATTTGGCTGCATTCATCCTTCCCTCAATTCTGACCAGTCTCTGCCAATGAGAAGCACCTCATAGCATGATGCTGCCACCACCTTGCTTCGCCACAGGATAGATAATAGCTAGTTGATGAGCAGTACCTGGTTTTCACCAGATGTGGCGCCTGGAGTTCAGCCCAGAAAGTTCCATTTTTATCTCATAATACCAGTGAATTTTTCTTCATTCTCCAAGAGTTATTTAAGTGCTTGCCATATGCCTTTTACTCTGGCCTTTTATGCTTCTGTCTAGCCACTTCTACCATGCCCGGGTGATGGCGTATTTCTGAGATGGTTGTCCTTCCGTCAGGTTCTGCCATCTCTGCAGAGGACCTCTGAGGCTCTCTGTTACAGTGGCCATTGTGTTCTTGGTCACCTCCCTGTCCAAGGCCCTTCCATCCTGTTCACTGAGTTTGGCTGGATGGTCAGCTCTAGGAAAAGTCCTGGTGGTTCCAACCTTCTTTAATTTCACAATGAAACTTCACTGTGCTCCTGAGATCATTCAGAAAATTTAAGAAATGGTTTTATACCTTGGCCCAGATCTATGTCTCGGCACAGTTGATGTGTACAGAGAGTTCCCTGGACTTCATGGCTTGGTTTTTGGTCTGACGTGCTGTTAGGGCATTACAGACTTTAAACACAAAACCATTAATGCAGCTGCCTGTCTGACTGTAAGTGAGTATATGAACCTGCTTGTGTGTAATAGTTTGCACCACATCATTCTTATTATGCCATCGATGAGACCTCATGAAATAACGTGTTACTCAACCTTAACCGTTTCATTCTATTGTCAAGCTATTGATATGTAAGAGGGCTGAAATCTAATGTCTAATATAACGACCAGCTGTCACTGTGACTAAGTATCTCTCTTTTTCTTTTTTTGCTCAGGACTTGTCCAGTGGTAACCACAGTAGTCAGCATGACTCGAGCAGTGCGAAAAGGTTTTAAAGAAAGTTATGTAGATCGCTGTGGACCTTTGGGGGTTCTTCTCTGCACCAAGTACAGGTACACGTGTATCTGTCTCACATACATACCTGTAAAAATATACGAGCAAAAATGCACACACCTTCAAAAGCCGTGTTTCTGTTTTTACAGGATAAACCAGGCACGCGTGTATCTGCAGGCATACAGAGTGGGATACAAGATCCAGTGTCCGAGTAAAACAGGAATATGACCCACACAATCCAAACGACACACAGCCCCACCAACTCACAAACAAATACACACATTTGATGTACTGTATTACATTCCCACACTTTTAATATGTCTCTAACCATACCTTCAGCACATGTTTGGATGAAGGTTTACTTTTAGGATGAATTTTCAAACAGTAAGTGGATGTATGTATGAAGACGATAGATGTAGACAAACTAAGTCCTAAGGAGTCTGATAGGTTGGGCAGCTTTTGGTCTTTAGAACTGCGATCCTTCTATAACATTAAATAAGTTATAAGCCAGGGCTCATCGATTAGACTTAGCATGAGGCGAAGTTTTCACAGAGCAAATACTTTTTGGGGCTAAAATGGATATCATCCTTCGTTGGGAGATTATTATATTACTTCAATTGAATTTTCTTAATTTGAAAAACAAGGTCTGCATTTATACGCTCTGCCTTCGGTATAACATAATTGTCATGTACACCCTACATTGCTATCATGTGGCAGAAAAACAAAGCTGAATATAATGTGGCAAAAGTACAGCTCTGTACACATTCTCACTCCTCACTGTGATTTTCTCCCGGGAACTCGGACTAACAGCACTCATCGCGAGCACATACACAAACATCTCCAGCATGAGGCTGTGTGTTGTTCTATTTCACCCCTTCTACCTACGAGGCCTGGTGTCTATCCTGAGATCACCTCATGCACGTCACAAAGTGACAGTGATGTAGTGGTTGCTACAGATACCTTCATGCCACATCACTTCTTTTCGTTGTCTCTTTTTGCCTATTTACGTATGCCAGACTGCATGTAGATTTTTGGAGCTAACCTATGTAGCTTATGACTATGGACTCAGCTTTTCTCAGCACACTGATTCAGAAACTGTTTTGGTTTCCTAGAATCCTTCTAGCTTTAAGCGGCTGCTGTAGAGCCACATTACTGGACTGGACTGGACCGTGAGCGCTCACAGAACTGGAGCATGTGTTTCCCTCCACTCTCTCTCACCCTGCCAATAACCATCGACTCACATCGACTCACTGCTCACCTCCTGCCCTCAGCTCGCAGACCCACAGCTAACAATTCCAGTGACTGAGCTCTGTTCAGCTCAAACTGCCATGGACTTGTGCTCATCTGGTTAGTGCTTTATTATTATGTAGTCCGAGGACAGCCACAAGATGTGTGCCTACTGCTCAGAGACTCCCTGTGCCGAATGCAAATGCCGGTGCCATCGCGGAACTGGCAGGGTTTCTGTTCGACTTCTTTTCTTGTTCAGAAAAAGAACAGAGATTTCCTTACAGTCATGTGACCAGGGGAGTGGCGCTTGCATCCAGAGGTGGTGCAGCAGATCCGGTAACAATTTGGCCAGGACACACATGGACCTCTTTGCCAACAGCGAGTCAACTCTGTCTCGCAGACGAACAGGCCTCTGGGACATTGCGCATTGTGTTTCCACCTCCTTCGCTGATTCTGCTCATGCTACAAAGAATTCAGATATCAAACCAGAGGTGTTAGACACCGCCCCTGGCAGTTAGTCGGAGTAAAATACGGTTATCCAGTGTTCACAGAAACAGTTATACATATTTTGAACAGATTCTGCTTGTATCATTTATTATTCTTCTGTGTAACAGACATGATCATATTGAATAGGTTTTGGGTGAGGTATGTTTTTTTTTTTTTTTTTCTTAAAAAGCATCCAGATAGAAAAATGAATGAAAAACTTTATTACTTTAACCCCTTTGCTCTTTTACTCATTCTGTTATATTGTTATATTTTTGATCATTCAAAATGGAACATTCAACCAAACCAAATGTAGAAGGAAAAAAAAAAAAAC